>PVKA01020409.1:0-40403 GCA_004027165.1 Ctenomys sociabilis | reverse complement strand
TAAAAAAAGTGTTCATCAGTAATTTATCTTTCACTAAAGCACCTGCTTAGGCAGAGCACTGCAGCCAGGGCTCGATTCCCAGTGTGCTGTGCCGGCCTTGACCCCAGGGCATGCTGAGATGGTGATTAGATTGGGCGTGGTGGCATGTGCCTGTAATCCCAGCACTTGGGAGGCTGAAAACAGGAGAATCACTGTGAGTACCATCTATGTAGTGAGGCCCTGCAGACTCTATACCAAATACATTAAAAAAAAAAAAAGAAACCATATCATAACTGGACTTACCCTTGGGGGAAAATAAGAAATCACAATATGCAGATCTTGTGAATAAGATTAGTGAGTACACACAGTAATATTTTTACAAGTCTGCCTTCATTGAATGGTACTGGGCGATAGCATTTATTGTATTTCTTTTCACAACTCATAAAGGTGTTCATGAATGTGAACTTCAGAACTGCTTCACAAAGTGTCAAGAATGATGAGAAAAGCGTGTTTGAAGAGAGGAAGTTCATTTTGAGGGGGCTAAAGGCAATATGGCTCTTAATTTAAACATGCCCATTCTATAGTATTTTGACTAACCTTTGTATTGCTTTTTGAGTGACTAACAAAAATTAAGGATTTTAAGTTGGCAAACAGTAAGTGAAGCAAGAGAGACTTTTAAGGTTTTCTTCTTAGTAATAATTTCTCATTTCATACAAGTGTTCTCCTTTTGTCCTAGATTTGGGATGGATCTGTTGAAGCATGGCATTCTACAAACTACTGTTTGTAGTAAGTCTCCTGTACGTGGGACTTAATTATTATTTTCACAGCATGCTACTCCATTACTAGCCCACCGTTTTGTTCCACATGTGTCTCAATATGACCAAGAACGCCTGCTGTATGAAGCAGTGAACAAACATAGGTTCTCACACTTTATCAGCCCCCATTCTGGTCCATCACTTTGTTGATTATGGTCATGGCAGATAACAATACAAGTTCTAACTGGTGGTAGCTGACTAATAGGAGTTGAAAATATTTTATCAGTCGATATAGACTAAATAAAAATATTTTCTTACTTCTCTCGCATGCCAACAAAATCAGTTTGTCCCCACAAATGAAATTCCACGAGGGTGGTAGATGGAATGACAAGGACAAGAATGCCCATTTAGGCCATGCCTCACAAGTGCCTCATGTGCTCATTTCCTATGGTTTAATCCTACAATGTCAAACATTTGTCCCTCAGTCTTTAGGTGAGATGGATCTGGGTAGATATCAATTGTTTTGGAAGTAAGCTCAAATCCAACACAATGTATGTATCTCATGAGAAATAAACATGCATGTCAATATTAAAAAAAATAATTGGACTCACTGAAGAGAACAGTATTACCATACTTCCTCTCATGTGTTTCCCTATGCATAGAAGTAGGTGGTTGTGCTGGTATAAGATTGGAATTATTTTGTTTATATAGTTTTATATTTTATTGCTTGTACTTAATGTTATATCAAGGCCACTGGCCAAGTCATTAAATAATCTTCTGGGGCAGGGTATCTAATGCTTACGTATATTTTATCACAGGTTTATATCAAAGCTTATTTAATCTTCCTCCTAGTTTTGACATTGAAGTGATTCCCAAGTGCTTGCTAATATAAGTAGCTGAACAACACATAGTTGTGTCTTTTCACACATCCTTCTCTTCCCTTATAAATAATCTCAGTCTCGGAGGCATTTTTTGCTGCTGGTAGTGCTCACATGGAAGCCTACCATCTTCAGTGCCACCGTTAGGTTTAGTTTCCCCCATGGCCTTTCTGTGGTCTCTGCCCAGACATCTTAAATTATCCCTTCCAGAAACTCAAGAGAAAGAACCCCCAGCACAGTTAGATTAGATTCTCTCTAATCTCTGTTGTACGGGTTTTCCACACAGCCGGCACAGCAGTCCTCACAGATAGCTCCTGAGCCGTTCTGTATGGTGTAAACATCTAATAGGTGATGTAATCTTGCTTTCTTCCTCTTCTCCTCCTCCCCCCTGCCACCTTCATTTTCTCTGACTGCATAGGACAGACTGGCATGCCCGTCATCTGCTCACATCTGGAACCATAAACAGGGCAGGTGGGATGCATCAAAGGGGCAGGACGGCTTCTAATACAATCCTGTGCGTAATGGGAAGCAGAAATTCCTGGGTGACAGAGACCAGGCAAACAGAGCTGCAGGCTCTGCGTGTGTTATGAGAGCATTCCAAGGCAGGCTGCGCCGCTAACTTGCTGCTAGAACTCGAGCCACCTCTCTGTTTAATCCAGGACTCAGCTTCCTTATCACTGAGGTGGACATTTGGCCCATTGCTCCCCAGAACTCCTAGTGTGGCTCCAGTTGTTTAGTGGTGGGTCCCTGGCCCTTTGCAGATAGCTTTTAAGAAAGCTGTGGGTGTTTCTTGCTGTATGTTATATGAAGTGTAAGTTAATAGGAGTTGGGTAATTATTTTTCCCTTTGGCTATATGATTGCATTGTGGTTCCAAATATTATTTGTTCTTTCTAGAGAGCTATAGGTAATCCTTAGAGGTCATGTAGTCCCAGGGATCTTAATCTGGATTTTATGAAATTCTGAAGTATCAGAATTTTGTGCTCGCTTTGGCAGCACATATACTAAAATTGGAATGAAGTATCAGAATTTTAGAAGAATGCTGCTGACACATGCATGGATATTAATAGATACACAGAGAAGATCCATTAAAAAGCCAGTTTCTTTTAGTTAAGATGTAACTTACATGACAAATGCAAATTATGGATTCAGTTAGATAACTCAATGACCTCATCAACCATCATCCAAACTCCCATCCTTGTGAGCTACTTCATGATTTTTTTTTGTCTTTTTGAGATAGGATCTCACTCAGTTTGGGCTGTCCTTGAACTTACTTTATAGCCCAGACTGTTTTCAAACTCACAAAGATCCTCCTGTCTCAGCCTCCCAAGAGCTAGGATTACAGGCTTGCACCACCATGCCCAGTACCAAAGGTTGGTTTTTTTTTTTTTTTTTTTTTTGGTACCAGGAATTGAACTCACAGCCTTGCACTTGCCAGACAGGCACTGTGCCACTGAGCCAAATACTTGGCCCCACGTCATGATTTCTATCACCATATCTAATTGTTTTAGAGTTCATATAAACTCATACTGTTCTTACTTTTATTTTACTCTGTCATTTTTCCCCCTAGAGGCTATTTTTTTTAAAAGAACAGTTTTAGCTTTACTACAGAATTGAAAGAAAGATGCAAAGATTTTGCGTTTGTCAGATGTGACTTTTGCAAATATTTTCCCCAAATGGTAGCTTGTGTTTTCTTTCTCCTACCACTGTGTTTTGCTGAGCAGAAGGTTTTACTCTGATGGGGTCCAGCTTGCCAATGATTTCTTTTGTGGGCTGTGCCTTTGGGATCGCCATACCTCAGTTGATCCAGAATTCTTTTTATGTTTTATTTTAGGAGCTTTAGAGTTTTGAATTTTACATTTAGGTTTATGGTTTCATGAAGAGTGTAAAATTTGAGTCTATGTTTTTTTTAAATGTGGAAAATCCAGTTGCTCTAGCACTATTTGTTGGAAAGAAAGACTATCTTTTTTCTATCATATTAAAATAAGACCAATTGGCTGTATCTATGACAATCTATTTGTGTAGGCACTTTATTCTGTTCTATTGATCTGTTTACCTATTCTTTTACTAGTACTTGATGGTCTCAATTACTATCACTTTGTAGTAAATGTTTCTTTTTCTTTTCTCTGGTACTGGGAATCAAACTCAACCTCATGCTTGCCAGGTAGACACAGTGCTACTGAGCCATATCCGCAGCTCACCTTTTAGGAAGTCTTTTTTTTTTTTCCAGTACTGGGGATTGAACTTAGACCCTGCGCTTTCCAGGCAAGTACTTATTCTGTCTCCCCAGCCCCTTAGTAAGTATTTATTTATTTATTTGTATTTTAACTTGAAGAGTGAAAAATAGAAGCAAAAACAAATAGAAAAAAAGACATAAACAGGGTAACATCTACCACCATATCTAATTGCTTTATTTTTTTCAAAACTTGGATAGCTAATTTTATATGTTTTTAAATAAAACAATCCAGCACAGATCAGCAGTCCACAGTAGAAGCAGGTTATCCACAGAAGTTGTTGACTTGAGCCATTCACAGCTCAGCATATTAATATGACTTTACTTTACATACCTCCATTTTTATACTTTTCTGTTGGATGGTTAAGACTGAGTTAAAGCAAGACCTATATGACAAGAAATGTAACTTTTGTATTAGACAAGGTCAGTCAGGTACCCTCAGGGTTTATCTTGTAACCCTGTACCGCACTTTGTAGATCCCTTGTCAGTGTCAGCTATGCGGATGAGTCATGGCCGTTGCTTGACCAATTTGCTCTCTGTGGAAGCCTGAGTTTTCTCTCCATGTGACTCTCCTTAGGCACACTCTACATCATCAGTCACATTCCTCTGTGGCCCCATAATCTCCTTGATCAGAAAATTTGGGGCACTAGTGAGTTACATGATGTTACATTACAAATTCTCCTATGTCCTGAGTCTTCACTGACTTTGAAAGGCTAGGGCCAAAATGACCTTGCAGCCTTTCTTTTTCTCCAATTTTTGATCTGCAAACTTAGGTTGTTAACCCTTCAGAAGAGAAGTTTATCATTAGCCTGCAACATATGCAGTTCAGTTTACCCACACTATTTGTCTAAATATCAGACATCATAGGCCTAACATGAAACATGTATTTTCCATCAAGTATTGAGGTACTACACTCTAAGTCCATAGAGAATATGAAAAATAAAAAAATAAAGAAGGAATGAACACTTACATATATTTACATGGATAGTTAGAAATCCATCCATATACAGCCTAGTAGCATTGCAGCAGGACTGTCTTGTGACTTTTTTTTGCCTTCCTTTTCATTTACTACCCTTTAAAAAAGGGCAGTACAGTAATAGCTGGTATGTCATGACAAGAAGTACATATTTAGGAGACCAGAATGGCAGGCATTTGGAGTGTGACCCTTCTATTACACTTTGTTAAATTCAGTGCAGTTGCTTGGTTCACAGGTATCAGCATATATAGTTAGTCGGGGTGAGAATCCTAACACTTAACTGCTAGTTTCAAAAATCTCCTGATGTTTCTCAGGATCATTGTCTTACCCATCTAGTGTGTATAAGTGAATGGTCTTGCCTCTGTCATGTTTCTCAACATTTCTCCTTGCCCTCTCCTCATTGTCCAATCCTCAAGTTCTCGCTTTCCTTTTAATTGTGTTATACATTTCTATTTGCAATTCTTCTTTTGAGTTATACTAGGGAGACTATATGATATTTGCACATATGGGTCTGGTTTATTTTGCTTATAAGTATATCTTCAAATGGCATCCACTTAAATATGAAGGCTTTCAGTTTTATACAGCTGAGTAAAGCTCCACTGTATAAAAATACCACATCTTCTTCAACTATTCCTCATGTGACTGGCATTTTGGTTGTTTGCAAGATTTGGCTATCACAAATTGTGCTGCTATGAACATAGGTACACATATATCTCTATGATATGATGTTTTCAGTTCCTCCGGGAAAATTCCCAGTAGGGGTATAGCTGGCTTGAATGGGATTTCCAGTCCTAGTTTCTTAAGGAGTCTCCACACTGATTTCCATAATGGTTGCGTCAGTCTACATTCCCACCAGCATTGGAGAAGGGATTCCTTTTCCCCACAACCTCTCCAACATTTGTTATTGGTTGATTTGTTAATGCTAGCCATTCTTTCTGGAGTGAGATGGTATCTCAGTGCTGTTTTAATTTGCATTTCATGGATGACTAGTGATATGGAGCATTTTTTCATATATTTATTAGGTTCTTTAATTTCCTCCTCTGAGAAGTGTGTGTTCATCTTGGATGTCCATTTCGGGATTAGGTCTTTAAATTTAGGGGCCCTAATTTTTTTAGTTCTTTATAAATTCTAGAGAACATACTCTTCTGAGTGCTTATGAGTTAGGATTTTTGTGGGTTGTCTTTTCACTTTGTTGGTAATTTCTTTTCATGTGCCAAAGCTTCTCAATAACTGGTGGTCCTAGTTGTTAATTTTTTCCAGTGTTTCCCGTGTGGATACATGTTTGTTCATGAACTCTTTGGCTATCCCTATGTTTTCAAGGGTTCCTCCTACTTTCTCTTCCAGGAGATTGTCTCTGTTTTACTCCATTTTGATTTTAGCTTAGTGCATAGTGTTAGACCTGGGTCAAGGTTTAGTTTTTGACATGTGGATAACCAATTTTTCCAGCACTATTTTTTTTTTAATTTTTGTTTTATTGAAGTACAAATAACTGTCAATGAGACAGTTTTAAGATATCTTGACAAGATGGATTTGATAAATTAATACATTGCAAACTGTTTTCATAATGTTTTGGTATCATAGAAGGTGCATACATGATGAGAGAGTGTAGCTGTTTGCGTATCTTATCTTTTATACCTGAATTACATCAAAGATTCAATAATTAATACTTTCTACCTTGTTATTTTCCTAGTGGCTGTCCATAGTACTAGAAGCTGACATAATATCCTGTCCAACCACCATTAGTGCAAATTTTGCCTCTCATAGAATGTAGAAGCACAGAGTTGTCTATCCCAACTGTACTGTCCATACACACACATCATGATTCTTCCTTTCTATACCCCTTCCTTTGTCTACACCTGTCAAACATGGGCATTCCATTGTCATTCAACTACGTTAGGTGCCTGAACTCAACAACACAATCCAACACAGTCAAGCATTCCACAACAATAGTGAGTTATCCGAAGAAGTTGTTGACCATAGCCATTTACAGCTCAACTTATTATTATGGCCCCTCAGTGTATACTTCATTTTATACGTTTCTGCTGGATGGTTAAGACCTAGATAGAGCAAGACCTATATACCAACACATGTACTTTATGTTTCTTATGAGGTCAGTGAAGTCCTCTCAGGGTTTATCTTGTAGTCCTGTACCTTATTCTGTAGATCCTTTGTCTATGTCATCCATGTGGATGAGTTCCAGCACTATTTGTTAAAGAGGCTATCTTTCTTCCAGTAAGCATGTTTGGCCCTTTTGTCAAAGATCAAATGGTTGAGTGTGTTCATAGAGGCCTCTGAATCTTCTAGTCTATTCCATTGGTCCTCAGGTCTATTTTGTTGCCAATACCATGCTGATTTTATCACATTAACTTTGTAGTATAATTTCAAGTCAGGAATTTGATGCCTCCTGACTTGTGTTTGTTGGCCAGGATTGCCTTTGCTATTCTAGGTCTTTTCTGATTTCAAATAAATTGTAAGAATGTTTTCTCTAGGTGTGGGAGGTATTTTGTTGGTAGTTTGATAGGGATTGCATTGAATCTGTACAAGAGTTTTGGGAGTATGGCCATCTTCACGATGTTGGTTCTTCCTATCCAGGAGCAGGGTATATCTTTTCATTTTCTGAAATCTTCTATGATCTCTTTTTTTCAGAGTACTATAATTTTCCATGAAAAGATCTTTAACTTCTTTAGCTAGATGAATTCCAAGGTATTTCATTTTCCATGGTGCTATTGTAAAAGGTATTGTTTGTATAGTTTCCCTTTTAGTGTGTTTGTTATCTGTGTAGAGGAATGCTATTGACTTTTGAGTACTGACTTTGTATCATGCTATGCTACTGAATTTGTGTATCAATTCTAGTAGCTTCTTGGTGGAATATTTTTGCTTTTCCAAGTAAAGTATCATGTCATCTGCAAATTGATAATTTAACTTCTTCTTTACCTATTCTTATTCCTTTTATTTCTCCCTCTTGTCTAATGGCTATAGCTAATGATTCCAAGACTATATTGAATAGGAAGGGTGATAGAGGACATCCTCGTCTTGTACCAGATCTAAGAGTAAAAGCTTTCAGTTTTTCCCCCTTTAGAATTATATTAGCAGTTGGGTTGTCATAGATGGCTTTTATCAAATTGAAGTAGAGGCCTTCTATTCCAATTTTCTGTAGGATTTTGAACATGAATGAGTGTTGGAATTTTTCTGCGTCAATTGAGAGGATCATGTGGTTTTTAGTTTTCGCTCTATTGATATAGTGTATTACATTGAAAAAAATTTCAAATATTGAACCATTCTTGATTCCTAGGGATGAGTCCTACCTGATCATGGTGTATGATCTTCTTGATGATTTGCTGTATTCTCTTTGCTAGGATTTTATTGAGGATTTTTGCATCTATGTTCATGAGTGAGATTGGCCTGTAGTTCTCCTTTTTTGGTTGTGTCTTTCCCTCGTTTTGGTCTCAGTGTAATACTTGTCTCCAGGAATGAATTTGGGAGGACTGCTTCTTTTTCAGTTTCATTGAAGAGTTTGTGGAGTGTAGGGATTATATCTTCTGTAAATTTCTTGTAGAATTCAGCTGTGAATCCATCAGGACCTGGACTTTTCTTTGTCGGCAGGCTTTTTATTATGTTTTGTATTTTGTTGGCTGTTATTTGGTTATTGAGAGTTGTTCTATCTTCTTGATTCAGTTTTGGTAATTTGTACCTTTCTAGGAATCTGTCCATTTCTTCTGTGTCTTCTATTCTGTGAGCGTAAAGATTCTCAATGTAGCAATTGATAATCTTTTGAATTTCAACTGGGTCTGTGGTGATTTTACCCCTTTCATTCCTTATTGCTTGTATTTGAATTTTTTCTTTCTTCTTTTTGATGAGGTTAGGGGCTTATCAAGTTTGTTTAGTCTTTCAAAGAACCAGATTTTTGATTCATTGATTCTTTGAATTGTTTTCTTCATCTTAATTGAATTAATTTCTGCTCTTATCTTTATAATTTCTTCCTGTCTTGGGCTCTGGGTTTGGTTTGCTCTTCCTTTTCTAGATGTTGGAGGTGCTGCATTAGTGTGTTTATTTGTTCCTGTTCTGTTTTCCTAATATATGAGTTCATAGCTATGAATTTCCCTCAGAGGACTGCTTTCATCACATCCCATAAATTCCAAGAAGTTGTGGTTGAATTCTCATTGAATTGTACACATTGTTGAATTTATTCCTTAATTTCATCTGTAACTCATTGATTTCTGAGTAGGGTATTGTTTAACTTCCATGTATTTAGGGTTTTTTTTCTGGTTTCTTTTGTCATTTATTTCCAGTTTCATTGCACTGTGGTCAGATAATATGCATGGGATAATTTCTGTTTTCTTGCGTATACTTAAGCATGACCTATGGGCCAGTATGTGGTCTATTTTAGAGAATGATCCATGTGCAGGTGAAAAAAAATGTGTATTCAACTGTTGTTGGGTGGAAAACTCTGTACATGTCCACCATGTCCATTTGTTCCAGGCTCTGGTTCAATTCTACTACTTCTTTGTAATTTTTTTGTCTGGTTGATCTGTGTTTGTGGAATAAGGGGGTATTTAGGTCTCCTGTTAAGACTGTGGTATTAGATATTAGCTTTTTCATGTCCATTAAGTTTTGTTTTACAAAGTTGGGTGCTCCCGTGTTTGGTCCATACATATTCATGAGTGTTTCCTCTTCCTGTTGAATTCTTCCCTAACCAGTATATAGTGACCTTCTTTGTGTTGTTTGATCATTCTTGGTTTGAAGTTTGATACTGTCTGAGAACAAGGTTGCTACCCCTGCTTTTTTCTGCTGTGATGGGGCATAAAGTATTGTTTTCCATCCTTTGACTTTAAGCCTATGAATGTCTTTTTTAGTTAAGTGTGTTTCTTGTATACAGCATATTGTTGGATTTTGCTTCCTAATCCACTGTGTCAGTCTATTTCTCTTAATTGGTGAACTGAGTCCATGTACATTGATGGTTATAATTGAAATGTGTTGACTTATGATTGTCATGTTATTTACCTGCTGTTGTTTACTCCTTTTTGTCCTGTGTTTAATTGTTTGCCCTGTTTATTAGGTTCCTTCTGTTCTCATTTGTGGAGTTCTGGCCATTATTGTCCCTCTCTAGAACATCTTTCAGTAGCCTGTGTAGGGATGGCTTTGCCATCATGAAATTCTTTAGCTGTTCTTTGTCGTGGAAGTATTTCACTTCTCCATCAAACCTGGAGTTTTGCAGGGTATAGTAGTCTGGGCTGGAATTTGTTTTCATACAGGACTTAAAGAACTCTGCTCCGTGCTCTCCTTGCCTTCATGGTTTGTGAAGAGAAGTTGGCCGTAATTCTGATGGGTTTTCCTTTGAATGTGATCTGCTTCTTTTCTGTAGCCACTTTCAGTATATTATTCTTACATTGGATTTCAGGGATCTTGACTATTATATGTCTTGGTGTGTTTTTAGTTGGGTTGAAGTTATTTGGCATTCTGTATTCTTCAGTTATCTGAATGTTAGATTGTCTTCTCATATTTGGGAAGTTTTCTGCTATTGCTTCTGCCCATATTCCTTTTATATCATTTGTATTGACTCCTTTCTCATTCATGCCTTTAATCTCACATGATTCATCTTGGCATCATATTGCATGTGATGAATTATTTTTTCTTGCATCCTAGTTGCTTTTTTTTTTTTAATGAGCAGAATAGATTTATTTAGGGAAAGAAAGCTCCTGTCAGAGAGAGGGACAGGAGGGGTGCCCGAGCGGGTAATTCCCCAGGAACCTGTCTCTTCCAGGGACTTTTTTTTTTGTCTTTTCAAGACAGGGTCTCACTATGCAGTTCAGGTTGGCGTTAAGCTCACTTTGTAGCTCAGGCTGGTCTTGAACTCACAACAATCCTCCTGCCTCAGCCTCCCGAGTGCTGGGATTACAGCACCACCACGCCCAGCTTCCAGGGACTTTTATAGAGGAAAACCATATGGTGAGGCGGGTCTAAGGTGGTAAAGACATGGGAACTTGCTTAGGTGGACAAGAGGTGGGACAAAACTATGGTTAACCAATGAGATTACAAGCACCATTGTTCAGGTAAAATTGATTAAATTCAGAACAAAGCAAAAACAATTGCAAGCCATTTTAACAGTACTGTGAAACAAAACTGTATGAGGCAAAGCATGAATCACCATAGCAATGGGCAAAGACATATTAACATTTAAAACATTAAAAATTTGTTACCTAAGCAAGTCCCAATTCAGAATTTGTAAAAGAAAAGCAAAGTCATACCTCCGTCCAATGGTCTCAGTGGAACCTCCAAAATGATACAGGGAGAAAAACTGATTCCATGTGGGTGACCTCCAAGCAATATAGGGAACCTCCAAATGACATAGGGAAAAATGATCTCTGGACCTGACCTGTATGAATTCGTATTCTCTAAAACTGAAGAATGAATTTTAGGAACAAATGGAGGTTATGAGCAGAATAGATTTATTGAGGGAAAGAAAGCTCCTGTCTGAGAGAGGGACAGGAGGGGGGCCTGAGCCGGTAGTTCCCCCTTGTTGCTTTTAAGAGAGCTTTTCTTACCTTTTTACTAGCTGCACCAGCGTCTTCAAGATCTGAAACTCTGTCTTCACTTTCACTCAAACGCCTTTGTAGGTTTGTGTTTGAGATTTTAAGTTCCTCTATATCTTTCACTCTGCTTCATACAATCTATTTCTTTCTTGTATTGCTTGTCCAAGGAATCCATCAGTTTTCTAATCTCCTCTCTCTATTTTTTTTTTTTTTTCATCAATGTCTTCTGTAGAAGCAGGTATTAATTCTTTCACTGCAAAGTTTTTTTTTCAGATTGGGTTTCCTCCACATGTTTCTGCATTTGATTCTTAATTTTAGATGCTATGATTTCAGGGATTTCTTTTTTATTTCAGAAATAAGTTCTGCTCTGAGTTTCTCTATGCCTTTCTGCTGTTGCTTCTTTACTTCTGATGCTATTAATTCATACAATTCAGGTGAGTTAGTGTCTCAGCACTTGATCTGGGTGGGCATTGGGTTTCCCCCATATGTTTCTGTGTTTGATTCTTTACTTCAGATGCAATGTATTAAGATATTTCTTTTTTTCCCCCAGAAATAAATGCTGCTCTGAGTTCCTCTATAACTTTCTGCTGTTGTTTCTTTAGGACCGATGCTATTAATGCATACATTGCAGCTGAGCTAGCATCCTCTGCACCTGTTCTGGGTGGGCTTGAGGCCTAAGATTGTATTTGTCTCCTTGTTTTTATCATTTCTTATAGCTGTGACCTCTGACCTTTGGTGTTGAATTTTGGTGCAGTTGTAATTTTAGCACCTTATGAAATTCAAGTATTGATATACCAAGTTCTAGTTCATGTAGTTGTGCCTGGCTTGGATCTGGCTGCTGTGTTCGACTCCTTTCTGTTGCTGTCCTTGGAGGTGAGCCTGTTGTGCCCCTTTGATAAGATGCTCTGCTCCTGGATTAGCTGCGTGGTTTTGACCCTAGTCTCAGTGCAAGGGCTTCAGCCTCAGAGTTTCTCCCCAGGCCTGTATGTCAGGCCTGGGCTGGGTGTGGAGGAGTATGGGGGAGGCAGGAGAGCACAGAAGCTCTCTCACACACTCACTAGGCCTGGGCTTTGGTGGGGTTTGCAGGGCTCCCAAAAGGGTGGTGAATGTTCTCACTCACAGGGCAGGCTGTGCTGGGTCTGGAGCGGTGGGTCAGGACTGGAGAATGCTGGGAAAGGTCTCTCTTGCACAGTGGTCTGGAAATTCTCCCCTTAGTAAGTCTTGAAGTGGGATGGTGCCATTACTGTAGCTTTGGTCTTCTTTAATATTGTATTGACTAGCCTAGGCCTTTCACTTCCTCATATAAATTCAAAGTCAGCTTATTAATATTCACAAAATAACTTTCTGGAATTTTGATTGGTATTGCCTTCAATCAGTACAGATCCACTTGGGAAAAACTGGCATTTGAGTCTTTTTATGCATAAACATGGGCTATCTCCACAACTGTTTAATCCTTGGTTTTACAAATTAGAATCTTTTAGTTTTCCTCATATGACTTTCATGCATATTTGTTAGATTTATACCTCAGTATAAATATTTTTTGATGCTAGCATGATGACACTTAGTATTTATTTTATTTTATTTTTTATGTATTTAGTATAGAGTCTATAAGGTCTCACTCATAGATTGGACTCATAGTGATCCTCCTGTTTTCAGCCTCCCAAACACAGACACGTGCCACCACGCCCAGTCTCACTTACCAGTCTCAGTGTGCCCCACAGGCGGGGCCAGCATGGCATGCTGGGGATGAACCGAGTCACTGCTCCTGCCTAAGCAGGCGTTTTAGTCTGCTGAGATAACTGACTGGCCCTTGACTTTTTATTTTAAACCCCACTTGTTCATTGTTGGTAGATGGAAACCGATGTACTTTTGAATATTAACCTTATGTCATGCAACTCTGCTATAGCCACTTACTGGTTTCAGGGATTTTTGGATGAGTTTTAGGACATTCTTGGGTTGGATGACCATGTCATTTGTAAACAAAGACAGTTTTATTTCTTTCTTCTCATGTGTGTGCCTTTTACAGCTTTTTTGCATCATTCCATAAGCTGCGGCTTCCAGCAATGTTGAAAAGGGGTGGTGAGGAGTGTACCCTGATTTGTTTTTTTATCTCAGTGGAAATTCTTATTATTGAGTGTGGTGTTACCTATAAGCTTTTAAAATAGATTTTGAAAATCAAGTTGAGGGAGTTCACCTCTGTTTTTAGTTTACTGAAAGTTGCTATTACAAATGCATATTGAATTTTATCAAATGCATTTTTTTGCATCTGTTGATGTAGTGGTAATTGATTTTAAATTTTTACTTGTTTTGTGTAAGACTGCATCAATTGATTTTAAAATTGTGAATCAGCTTTGAGTTTCTGCAATAAATCTACTTGGTAATAGTGTTAAATTTTTTATACATTGTTGCATTTTATTTGTTGATGTTTTGCTGAATATTTTGGCCTTTGCTGGGGAGACGGCTCAGTAGAATAAGTGCTTCCCTGGCAAGTGCAAGGGCCTGAGTTCAATCCCGGGTTCCACAAAAAAAAAAAAAAAAAATGCCCTCATAAGATTTTGGCCTTTATGCTAAGTAAAGATGGACTCATGGCTTTGTTTCCTATAATGTCTTTGGTTTGGGGATTAGGATTGCATGTTTTGAGATCTATCAATGCTGCTAACTTACAGTGTTAGTTTTGGTTTCCTTATATGGTTGAGTAGTATGTCATTCTTTTTCTATCTCTATATAGTTATCATTCTCTGATTTATGGAGAAAAATAAACTCACTATGCAGTTCAGACTCATAGTGATCCTGTTTCAGCCTCTCCAGTGCTGGGATTACAGGGGTGTGCTATCAAGCCTGGTTTCGGGGCTGGCATGGCATGCTGTACCAGGCACCAAACTCAGGTTCTTGCACTTGCCAGGTAGGTGCTTAAACTGGTGAGCTACCTCCCTAACCCTCAAGACAAGTTTGATTTAAGACAAGACCCACAAATGAATATGCTGATACTCTCTCAATTGGCGCTGGTGTTGAGTATCAGTCAAAGAATTCTTTTTTTTCATGGAACCAGGGATTGAACTCAGACCTTTGTGCTTGCCTGGGAAGCGCTTATTCTACTGAGCCATCTCCCCAGCCCCTAAAGAATTCTTATAATTTTGACAGAACACAAATGCGATTTCAGGGGTGTGTAAGGTTGCAGAAGAGCACTTCATTCCATGAGTGAACAGTGGGTGATGCACTAGGGATGGGATGGTGACGTATGGTTTTAAAGCGGTGTGAGACAGAGCTGTCTCTTGTTATTTTTTTACCTACACAGCTAAGAATTTTTTTTGTGTGTGGCTGGCTCAGCTCCCCCTGGGAACCCAGGGCTGGCACAGCATGTGGTACTGGGATCAAACCACAGTCCTTATACCTTGCCTAAGCTTGCCTAGCAGGCACTTTAGGCCGCTAGGCAAGCGGCTCAGGACTAAGAAATTTGGAGTTTTTTTCAAAGTTGCTATGGATTGATTAGGGTTTCACTCAGTCAATGGCATGACTAAATATATTAACAATTCACATAGAAGAATGCCCCTGCTTTATTGATGGCAGATCCCTGGAATGATAGCCTTTGAGGAGCTTGAGACACTCGTTACTGGTTTGGGAGAATTTTTCCTTCTGTTGAGAATATACTTTAAAAAAACTGTGACTACTATTGCCAGGCGTGCCAAGGTTCTGCCATTCATCACAGGAGATAGGCTGAATCCTTGCAGTGAGAGGTAGATTACATAAGTTTTAAAATTTTATTATTTAAAGTGTTAGAGTTTGCTGGGTATGGTGATGTATACCTGTTAACTCAGCGCTCGGCTGTCTGCATAGTGAAGCCTCATCTCAAAAAAAGTCTCAAGGATTGCAAGGTATTCTTTTTTATTTTTATTTTTAATTTTTTGTATTTTAGGGAAGGGTCTACAGGGTGTCCAGGGTCTCACTACTAGGTCAGACTGGTAATGATCCTCCTGTTTACAGCCTGCCAAGAACTGGGATTATAGGGCCGCACCACCACCGCCCCGTCTCAATTGCTGCCTGGGGGGCGGGGCCAGCATGGCAATTCTTTTTTATTTTTTAAAGAGAATAAAAAATAGTAAAAAACACAAACAAATCCATCACAAGTGATATAGAATTTCACTAAATGAAATGATAGGAATTCGACAATGGTTGTTACATTGTACATCAGTGTTTTCAAGTTAGTTGTTCAGATTAACAGATATGAGCATTCAAGATTGGTTAAAAAAGAAAAAAATTAAGAAAAACCATTAAGCATTAACTGCTCCCTTCAATAGACCAGCAGCAATCGGCAGCACAGTTATCCAAGCTATCATATATATATATTATTTGTTCCTTCCCTTGGAACAGTTTCTTTCCCTTTCACAGTATCTATTGTACCTTTTGGATTTTATTTATCCTAGAAGGTATTGTTATCTGATTTTATGTCTTTATAACATTTGAACAGGCTTTTCAGTTTGAATATAGTGTGCTAATATCTGCTCTAAATGGCTTTCCTGAGAAAACACAATGGAAGAAGCTAGAACACTGCAGTCCCCACGTTTCCTGGGAGGCCGGAGCAGTCTGCTCAGGTGCCCTAGACATCCGAGATCAGTGGTGGTACACGTGCTGTTTTTCTTTTAACATAAAAGATGTTAATGTATGAGTTGTTTTTTTCTGTAGTAAAAACCTCAGTGATTATGTTTAATTGCAAGGTTGGCATTTGCCATAAAGAAGTGAGTTTTGGGCTGCAGTTGGGGCTCCCATCTCTCAGGGGTTCTGCATTACTGCCCTCGTCTATTGTTTTAAAACAATACGATTATACATAGGATGTCACTAAGCACTGCAGTGAGATGAGATGAAGGGTGAAAACGCTTCAATTACTTCTCTTAGTTTCTTGGAAAATGAAAATCAAGAAGGGGATATGCCTCTACTTTTGGCAGACCATAGAAAAGATCGTAAACATTTTTGGATCTATTTTTTACGAGATTTTCTACATCTGTTTTTGTCTCCTTGCTCTGTAAGTGAGCTAGCAGGTTGGTGATAATAACATGTTAGGGTTCAAGAGGCTTTATGGGGAGCCCGGGAACCTAGTCACCACAAGGACCACTGCACAGTGGAGAGAGGGCCGCGGTGTCCAGAACACATCCTTGCCTCTTGTGACTGATACTTTTCCGTGTAGTCGCAGCTATTCTGATTGCAAGAAGCACGTTGGCGGGGTAATAAAATCCTCTCGAGCATTATGGAAATGTTTAGGTTGCAATACACACAATCCATTCAACTGAACTCATCCCCAAACGAGAAGTTTGCTGGGAGGATAAGAAGATGTCTCTTGGCTTTCAAGGGCAGGAAATGCACAATGGATCCTCGAAGGATTGAGCCCCAGCTATGAAAACCCAGACACCAAGGCAGCCCCCACCTTTGTCTTTCTGTCTGCCCTTCCATCTGTGGTAGCTTTGCATAATTTGTCTTGTCTGCTTCCCTGTAACCAATTGCTTCTTTGTTTTTTTTTCCTGCAGACTGATTGTCTCTAATTTTATAGAAAATGGCTACTTCAGATCTTATATGTCCTTTCTGCTTAAAGCCAACCACAACAGACAGGCATTTCCAAGTCTTGATTCCAAATGCTTTGACAGCAAATCCCTGCCCTGGTTAATTATGTACCTGCCACATCCCATTTGCATAGTTACCTGGAAACTCAGAATGTGAGCTTAAGTGGACATAAGGTAGATGTAATTCATTAAGATAGGGGTCATTGTGTCTCCATTATGGTAGGTCCTGTGGAAAAATCTAGAAACTAGCAGAGAAGCTCATACATTTTGGATGAATGCAAAAGCAGACGCATGCTGGTAGGTAAATTTGAGTTGTCCTCTCACCTGGACCCTTGCTCCTGCCATAACAGCATATGATTGGGAGGAATCTTAGGATTCCAGAATCTTCTGCCTCCAGAAGAAAAGAGTTGAACTCTGCACATGGTGCCCTAAATTTTTTGGAGGTTGCCCCATGAATTGGTTCTGTTGTACTGGCCTTGGGCTGGTGACTGTGCCTAGTGCACTGTAGAGGTCTAGGGCCGAATAACTATGGCATCTTGGACTGGCAAATTGCTGTGGCCATTCCCCCTGAGTCAGCACAGAGCACGCAGATGAAGACACCCCAGTCCTAGCTTCTCCCTGGTGAGAGAAAGACTGGAACCCCAAACCCAGTGTCCCAGCATTGCTGTCTGTTGCCCAAAGAACTGTTTATTGTCATGTTTCTTGAAGCCCCCATGGAACATGGTGTATGCTAAGCTACCTGGGGGCCAGTGAGAACGACGACAGTGGTTTGCTCTAGCGCACAACTAGGGACCGTAGCTCCTTCTCCTAGTTTATGTACAGTGCATGGGTGAACAAACCTGAAGTCTAAGCTTCTTCTCAGGGAGAGAAAGAGTTGGAGCAAATGTCTCATGGTTTAAGTTTTGTGGGGTTTCCCAGAGAACTTGATTTAGTAGCACTTATTTCTAAGCACTGATAAGACTCAGCATGCTCTAGATGCCCAGGGCTATTAATAAAAAGTGGGTTGAATGAGTATAAAGTTTTGAGAGACCCAGAGGACTTACAGTTGTGTTCATTGGAGAAGGCGTGCTCCATATGAGACTATTTTATGAAGACTGGGAAGGGTAGCTGTTTTGTTGAATGACCAGCCACTAATGAGGAAAATAGAGGAAAATGAAGAAAGAAGAAATTATCTTCTAAGCAAAGGAACAACATAGATCTCCAGAAACAGACTCTAAAGAAACAGACACTCATAGTCTTACCTGAAATAAACTTCAAAATAACAGTCAGCTGTTCACCAAGTTTAGGAGAATAACCCATGAACATACAGGTTTGAATAGTTGCTTTTTTCCCTATAGTAGGGAGCTGCAAATTTGCATGAGCCTGGATTTTAATAACATGATTTTTAACACATTGTGCAAAATAACATCACGTGATTTTGAAAAGTTTTTTGATTGGGGTAGATAACGCTGTGCTTCTACATAATCCTATGAGAGGCAAGTTCTGCACTAATGGTGGTTGGACAGGATATTATGTCGGCTTCTAGTACTATGGTCATCCACTAGGAAAATAATTATTGAATTTTTGATATAATTCAAGTATAAAAAATAAGATAAGTAAGCAGCTACACTCTTAATTTACTGATAAGAGACATCTGCTATAATAATGTCTGTAAGTATAATATCATGTATGCACCTTATACAATACCAAAGCAGTATGAAAACAGTTTGCAATGTATTAATTTATCGAATCTGTCTTGTTAAGGTGTCTTAAAACTGTCTGATTGATATTTGTATTTCAATAAAATAAAAAATAAATTAAAAAAAAAGTTTTTTGAGGATCTCCCATAGTGCACCTACTGTATGATACATGGTTCTGCTTCTGATCATTGGAGGTAAAGAGCTTAGATTCAAGTGAGTTTGTCAAATGTTTTTTTCTTCATGAGAACAGGTTTTTTTTTAAAAAATATCATTTGTACTGTCTCCTATTTTTTTTTCATTGATTCTGATCAATCTTTCCTAATTCTTTTCTGGCATTACCTAGGAGCTGTTGGATTGATTTTTTTATGGTCACCGTTCCTGGAGGCTTCAGTCCATAACTTGCCGGGCTCCAAGCCAGAGTAGCACATGACAGGGGCAGCCTTTCAGGTGGAGGAAAAGAGCAGAGAGTGAAATGGAGAAGCAGCAGCAATAATGGCTACATTTAGGTTCTCTGCCCCAGGCTGGGTGTAGTACTCATGCCCATAGTTGCAGTGGATCATGAGTCAATCACAAACTCTAGAAGTCTGCCCCACGGCTGCATGAGGTTCTGGGGATGCAACTAGACACAAACCATAACAATCCTCTATTTTTAAAAAATCGGCTCTAGAGTCATTAAGCATGTTTTAAAAATTTGGTGTGGGGGGGAGATGAGACAGCTCAGCGGTCTAAGGTGTCTGCTTGGGCAAGCTTAGGGAAATCATGGGGACTGCAGTTTGATCCCTGGCACCGCATGCTGTGGGAGCCCTGCCCCAGGGTAGGCTGAGCTGGCCACCAAAAAAAAAAAGCATGTCTTGCACTGTGGTCACCGTTTCTGTAGTTATCTGAGAAATCATTTCTGATTTGATTTTTTTCTAGAATTTTGTTCATCTGCTTTGTTACTTCCTCTGTTACCACCTCAGAGAGTCCAGGTGGGTGGCTTTCCACCTCATTGTCCCCTAGATTTGCTTTTGGTGACCTCGAAAGTATGTGGTTGTATCTTCTTGAGGTGTATTCTCATTTTGTATTTGCTTTTGTAGTTTTCTTCCTGGGTTGATGCTTGCAAATTACTTATGGTGAGTAACTTTATTGCTAGTTTTGAGAATCCTTAGGAAATGACTACTTCTCAGAGAGGTCTTCCGGGTGCAGCTGGCTCTTCAGCAGCTACACCATCTGTTGCACCATCCTGTCTCTTCAATTTGTTGGGGATGAGAAGTTGTTGCCAATTGGCCCAGCCTCTGGTTCTTTGGTGCTGGCCTGTAGTACTGCTTGTGACCCTCAAGCAATCTCAGTCTTGGTATACCAGTAAGAACAACTAATTAGAATGATTATTTTACCTTGGCTAGAGTAGTACAGTCAGCGATGACAGTAGCATTAAACAATCTAGAAGATGCCAAACTGTGGTAGCTATTAATTTGCAACTCTTAACTTTACTTATTGTATTTTATTTTATTTTTTGGCAGAACTGGGGATTGAACTCAGGCCCTTGCACTTGCCAGGGAAGCGCTTAATCCACTGAGCCATCTCCCTGGCCAACTTTTAACTTTATGAACTATATCTGTGGTTATACAACAAAAGCGTAAAATGAACCAGAGAATTATATGTAATAAATAAGCCCCCAATATGGCAATTTTACCCTTCAGGGGAAATTAAAAAGGATGGGGGCGGGGAAATAGGAGAAAAGGAAGGGATCAGAAGCAAGACTGGAGCCCAAAGGAAGACCACACAAACCCCTGGAGGTCAGCGAAGATAGGAGGGAAAGAGACAGAAGAGCTAAAAACAAGAACGGAACGGAGCAACAGCACATGAGCTAGAAATCATGTTCACACTCACGTAAAAACAACAAAGAAAAAAACAAAACAAAAATGAAAACAAGAATGAAAAAAGGAAAAAAAAACTGTTGACCGCTTCAAGGCATGTCTCTGCTGCCACTGGCAGACAAGTTGGGCAGACAGAATTCAGATTGGAGTAGATTACAGCGGTCCCTCACTTATCACAGATTTACATTCCAGATGCCCCGCCATCAGTGAAAATCAGCGAAGTATTAGTTACTCCTCTATCACTGCCAGAACAAATACCTGACACTCAAAATGAGGGAAGGAAAGGTTTGCTTAGTTCACAGTTACTGGAGGTTTCAAGACTCTGCCCCCACTCTACAGGGTCTGGAGGACAGTGTCCAGGATGACTCTTTCCACATCTTGGACAGAGTCTGCTGGCTGGGGGAGAGGGAAGCACGGGCTGTCAGTTTAATGGTTCACACCTCTCTGGCCCCGCCCCTCAAGCCACGTGCTGCTCCTCCAGCTGCATCCGCCCCATGACCTACATGAGGCTTTGGGGGGACAACTAGACACAAACCATAATGGATGTTATATTTATTTTGGTATTTATATATATTTTAAGGCTCAGTTGTTTAAGTGTCTGCTCATGCAAATGCAGTTGGGCACAGGATACGGGGAGATGGTTCAGTGGAATAAGTGTTTCCCAGGCAAGCTCAAGAGCCTGAGTTCAATCCCCGTTTCCGCCAAAACAAAACAAAACAAAACAACACAACCCTTCTCACACTCTTCTAAACCTTTCCTACACTTTTAAAAACACTTCTAATATTCTTAACCATTTTAAAATTCATAAACCTATGTAATTTTAACAACATATGTATACTGTACACTACCACAAAATCGAGCAATATAGTGAAAAATCTGCAACAAATAATTTAGATTAATATTTTTTAAAAACCCGCAAGATAATGAGCCCACAAAAATTAAATCGTGAAATAGTGAGAGGCTACTGTATTCCCACCAAGCCAGCTGCAACTTCCTCATGGGCTAGTGGATAATCCCAGCAAGCCTTCTGCTCCACTGGAGTTCAGACTGGTGTCTGGCTGTGAGGTTGGAACCTGATTTGGTCAGCATGAATACACGGTGCCTCATCTAGGCTTAAACTTGGCTCCTGGGCCTCCTGATGACACCCTGACACTGGGAGCTGCAGTTCTGAATGCTGAGCTCATTGGGCCTTTCTCCACAATCCTTACCAACCAATTGCCCTCTCATGGGCGCTGCACGAACCAGAACGACTCACCAGCCACTGCAGTCCACTGTGTCCACTGTCCACTGCACCATTCCACTTGCGCATTTCCCTGTGGAGCCTCTAGGATCACTAGTACATACCACACATTTGCAGGTTTGAGCCACCCATCAAGTCTATTTGCTCTCCCCGTGGGCTTCAATTCTCACCCCAGATCTTTCCTGAGTCCCAGGGACCCACCTTCCTTCTTGTTTTCTTCCTTACATTGCTTCTGTTTATGAAGTCTACATTGGATGTGGAACAGAACTGCAGCTCCCTTCTCTGTGAGAACACTCCATCTCCTCCCCTAGAGTCATAGAATGAATTAGGTTTGTGAGTCAAGCAACCGCTGTACCTGACTGAAGTTTTTCTTTAGTAAACCCAATATTGCTATATTCCAGTATCCGACACCAAACCTTGGAGAGGCTCCGTCTCCGCTGCTCACTACTCTGCCATCTTCCTGTCAGTCCTTTCTATAGTTTTTGAAGTTTAAGTCCATAATTGGCTGGTTCCAGGGCAGAGTGGCACACAGCAGAGAAGCCTCAGTTCATGACAACAGAAACCAGCAAAATCAGCAAGTAAGGAGAGAGAGAGAGACACCTATTTCTATCCCTTATATTCAGTCCGCCCACCCCTGGAGCAGCACTTACACCCTTAATCCAAGCTTTGGACCCTAAATCAATCACAAATTCTAGATTCAGCTATGTCTGAAAAGCCCACCCCATCATGACCACAAGGCCTTGTGGGAACATCCAGACACAGACCATGCTGTGTGTACATTTGATGAAGTCTCACGTTCTCTGAGTCTCAGATCATTTTCTTCTCTGTTCTTAGGATGGGCAAGCTTAACAAATCTCAGATTAGTGATTATTTCTTTGTGTGCTCAAAACTCTTGCCCTCAATAGCATCTTTCATGTAAGTTACTATACTTTTCATCTCCAGAATTTATATTTGCTTTTAAAAATGATTTCTCTGGCCAGGGAGGGAGATGGCCCAGTAGAATAAGCTCTTCCCTGGCAAGCGCAAGGGCCTGAGTTCAATCCCCAGTTCCGCCAAAAAAAAAAAAAAAAAAAGATTTCCATTTATTTTTTGAAACCCTACTTTGTGAAATGTCTTTCTTACACTTCCTTTGTATTCTTCAATATTTAGAATATACTGATACCTTGGTTCACAAACTAACATTGTGAAAAAAAATCAGTTTTGAAACAGAAGCATTTGGCAAAATTTTGCTTCTGTTCATGAATTCTGCTTTGGGCATGGAACTGAACTACAGCTATCTTCCTTGAATGAATAGAAAGAAGTGCAGACAATTTCCCCAGAATCATGGAATGAGTTAAGTCTGTGAGTCTGATTGAAGGTTTTCTTCAGTAATCCAATATCTGAACTATTTTTTTTGGTGGAACAGGGGATTGAACTCAGGCCTGTGTGCTCACCAGGGAAGTGCTATTCCATTGAACCATCTGCCCAGCCCAACATCTGAACTTTTGTGGGAACTGCTTGTGATTACTTTTTTGTGTATAAGGATCCTATTTTCTTTTTTATTTGGATGTCACATTTTTTTTGTTGAAAGCTGGATATTTTAAGTAATATAATCTGACAACCCCCACTTCCAAAGGGAGAGCTGTTACTGTCATTTGGTTTTGTTATTATTCCAAGATGTTCAAAAATGAATTTCTGTAGTCTGTATTCTTGGTCATCCCTTGCCACTCAGCCCCTGTTCAGCTAATGACTGGAAAGAGATTTTCACAAACACCTGGAATAAGCCAGTCTCCCAGTCTTGGCTGCAGCTCTGTGTTTGCGCCGTGCCACACCTGATGGAGACCGCTATGAAGTGGGTCTGAGCAGGATTTAATATTAACCAGCTGGCTTTTCATGTTTCCTTGTGAGTTGGTCCACGGCTGAGGCTGCTGGTCTGGAGACGGGCAGTGGTCATAGGAAGTGAACCTCTGTTGAGTCACTGGTCCCTTCGGAAACCTCTAATAGTGGATGAAGCTCAAATGCCTCAAAGGACAAGACCAAGGTAAGGACACCTGGCTGTAATCTCCATTAACAAGACAATGACTGCAGCTGCAGGCATCTCACTCCTGAGTGGAGACCTTCCCTGAGTTGACAAAGTTCTCCTAAATTAACATAATGTCTTACTTGGAAAAGTCCTTGAGTGGACTTTCAAGGTCCTGGATGGGTCCCGCTCAGATTCCTGTCTTTCTTTGGTATTCCTACCCTTGTTTTGATAACTAAATACCCAGAGGAGATCTTTGTCTTAGTCCACAGAAAATCTCCAGTGCTGTTAGAGGCTTTTGTCCACCGGGAGCTCCGAAATCACACCACTTGACTCACTTATTTAAGCCTTCCCTATCCACTCCTTTGGGAGATTGCGGGCCTGAGCAGACTGCAACAACGCAGGGATAATATTAACACGTTCACACCTGCAGTGCCAGCCAGGTGTTTATAGCTTGCTCTGAGCCTTAATTTTCATCTTGAATAGAGCTGCAGTGTTAGCCAGAGATAACAACTTGTTTCTGGTTACCGTGGGTCCTTTCTTTAGCGATAATGAAAATTAAGACTAATGTGACAGTATGAATTTACAAGGGAAGATTTAATTGGAAAGTAAGAGACCAGAAAGGCAAAGGACTCCAGCTTGGGTACTAGCCGCTGGGCTTAACTTACCCAGAGAAGAATACAGAGCTTGCACCAGGCGGGGTCTAGGCAGCATATTATCTTCATCTTAGTTCCGTAGCTCTGAAGAAATCCTTGAAGCTTGGCCAACAATTCCATCCGCAGGCTGTGATGAGTGTAATCACACGAGGCTCTGCTTCTTCTGAGCCTCAAGAGACTAGCAGTCCGGGACAGTGGCTGGTGATGTCTGGGTGGCTCTCCAAAGGAAGTGGTCAGGAGCTGGATCTTCACTGTGTAGATCAGACTCATAGTGATCTGCCTGTTCACAGCCTCCCAAGAGCTGGGATTACAGGTGCGCGCCACTACACCCAGTCTGAATTACTGTCTCAGCGTGCCCCAGGGGCGCGGCTGGCAGGGCTGGCCCTGGGATCAAACCCCTTGCCCGCTTGCAGGCGCTTTAATCAGCTGAGCTATTTGGCCAGCACTGAGTTGAGAAGGAATTTTTTTTTGGCTGGCTCAGGCTGCCTTAACGGCGGGTCTGGTAAGGAATGTGGAGCTGGGGATGGAACCGCTGACAACTGAGCTAACCGGTAGGCCCTCAGGAACTGGATGTTATACAAAAATCTGGTAATCGGATAACACTGTAAATCTTTTTTTTTTTTTTTTTAGTATAGGCTCTGTAGGGTCTACAGGGTCTCACTATGTAGATCCGACTCGTAGTGATTTTCCTGTTTATAGCCTTCCAAGCACTGGATTCCAGGCAGCGCTGGCGGGACCAGCAGCAGAAGCTGGAGATAGAACCCTGGCCGCTGCTCTCTTCCTAAGCAGGCACTGCAGTCCGCTGAGCTATTTGGCTGGCCCTAACCCTGTAAATCTTGAGAACTGCATTCACTACTCTTCTCTTTGTCCTGAAGGGAGATGATCTAGTCTGCACACATTTGGGGCTAAACACTCTCTGTACAACTCACAAGCCTATATGCAGAGCTCAGAGGGTTTTGACCTTCATAAAATAAAGGAAGGCTTTTTGTATTTTCATTTACCTGTTGGGCATCTGTAGGCCCAAGCAGAGTCATGGGTTTTTAACAAGAACTGCATAAGTCCCTGACAGTCTCAGAAGGAAACACAAATTGTGTTTTTAATGACTAACAGGTTAGAGCCCAGGAGTTCGTTTTGTTCTTTTTCTCTATAGTTGTCTCTTACTACTCAAAACTTAGGGCCTTCTGGGTCTTTTTAACAGCATGTGTTGGAGCTTTTCAAAACCATCTATAGACATTTTATTTCTTATTTTTTCCTTTGGAGCTTTACAGTTGGCCTATTATTTGTCTCAGCTGCACAGGCAGCCAGGGTGTTAAACAATCACTTCCAACAAATGCCCCAGGGGGAAAATGTCTGTTCAGACTAAGCAAGCCCCAGCTAGCACCCAGGAAGGCAGGGTTTGAGGGTGAGGGTTCAGGGAGCAAACAGCAGGTTAAATAATGATCATGCCCCTGAGTCCGGGTTTTGCAGGAGCTCTAAGCCCTAGAAGCTCTCTTTCATGGGAAGCTGCATCACCATGACTACAGGCTATAGGTTTTCAGGAGCTCTGAGCTGAGGAAAGGGCACATCAAAATGCCACAAAATGCCACAAAGCTCCTCGTCCTTACTGATATCCAATCAGGCTCCTGAGTCGTGCTCCCCAGACTGTGACCAGCCTTGGTATTTTCTGTCTCCTTTTTAGTTAGTGCTTACGTATTTGTGACACATAATGAAGACACCCATCCTGGGGTGTTGGTATACACTTTCTAATCCTTTTTACTTCCATCTCTGGATTCCTTTCCTGTCTGTAAAAGCACTACCTCCCCATTATCTATTATTCTCCTTTCTTTCTTTCTTTCTTTCTTTCTTTCTTTCTTTCTTTCTTTCTTTCTTTCTTTCTTTCTTTCAGGACTTGTAGTGAGTCTTCTGTTTTCAGCCTCCCTGTGCAGGGATTCCAGGCACACGCCACCATGCCCAATCTGAATCTTTGTCTCAGCTGGCCCTGGGGGATAGAAGCCAGCAGCTGTTCTCTGCCTAAGCAGGCGCTTTAGTCTGCTGAGTTATCTGGCCGGCCCTATTATCTTTTCTTTTGCTCTTTATATATTTCAATTTTGGGTTTCTCATAGAGGAGGACTTTGCAATATTTAACCTTTTGGGTCTGATTTATTTCACTTAGTACTGTGGCCTCAAGTGTTAGGTTTGTTGTCACCTCAGTAAAAAGATAGGAAAGATAAAAGAGGGCTTTATTGACTCCAAAGACACAGAGAGGGTAGGCCAAATAGCTCAACAGACTAAAGTGCCTGCTTAGGCAGAGTGCAAGGGCCGGCGGTACAGCTCAGCGGACTAAGCGCTTGCTTAGGTAAGCGCAGGGGCTAGTGTTCGATCCTTGGTTCCCCAAGCCGTGCTGGCCCCGCCTTCGGGTGCGCTGAGCCAGCGATGCAATCTGGGAGTGGTGGCGCGTGCCTGTAATCCAAGCACATGGGAGGCAAAAAGCAGGAAGATCACTATGAATGTGGGCTGCATGCATAATGAGACCCTGCACCAAAAAAATAGAAAAAAGCAGACTGCAGCCCTGTTTGATCCCCAGCATGCAGTGCGGCCCAGCCCCCGGGGGCATGCTGAGCCTTGATTGAGACTGGGTGTGGTGGCACTGGCCTGTAATCCCAGCACATGAGTAGCTGAAAACAGGAGAATCACTACAAGTCTGATCTCCCTAGTGAGACCCTGTATGCCCTGTAGACCCTTACTAAAATACACACACACACACAGAAAGACATGGAGAGAATCTGAAGGAAATGGGTGAGGGGGATCCTTTGACCTGTGACAAAGAAAGCTGAGCCTTTTGCTAGGGGCGGAGTTTGAGGGACAGTTTCAGTTACATGTAAGGAGCTGATTGGTGAAAGATATCACGGATTGCATGGGGGAGAAGGAAG
Source organism: Ctenomys sociabilis (assembly GCA_004027165.1). NCBI lineage: Eukaryota > Metazoa > Chordata > Mammalia > Rodentia > Ctenomyidae > Ctenomys > Ctenomys sociabilis. The sequence continues at coordinate 13,166 of PVKA01020409.1, read as the reverse complement.
TAGTCATTGGGAAGATAAGTGGTCATTTTCTGGGCTTCAGCCATGTCAGATGACCACCATAATAATTTAGCAATTAAAACTAGGTGCATCCATTTTTCTACAAGTGACCCTTTTATCCTTCCTTACAGCTAGCTGGGTAGTCCTCTGTGGTGTATATAAACACCACATTTTCTTTATGCATTCATCTGCAGTGAATCCCTGATTTACAGTGAGTTCCATTCCAGGAGAACATTTATAAGGTGGATTTATTTGTAAGTCTGACAAAGTAAGTTTTGTACACCTTTGACACAAATATACAATGTAAAGCACACTTGAAAAACCAAACACACAAAAAATACTGCAAAACAAACTATTTTTACTTTTCCAGTTATCTTCACATAATGATATGGCACAACTACACGTAAACCATTTTTACTTTTACAGCAAAAATAAAATGATGGTATAATGTAATGCAACAGCCAACACATAGGGAGGCTGCCCTGGGTGAGCGGAGAAGAGGACCGTTGCTAGCAGGGCGAGAGAGAGTGAGCGGGGGTTAGGTGGAACGCTGTCCATGATCTTTTTGCCGTGGTTCGATCTGTGGATTATTTTCATTTTTGTTTCCATTGTTGTTGCCTTGTCCTTTCTAGTGGTCCCCTCCCCAGGACCCCTCTGCATTTCCTCTTGCTTCTGGACAGCCTGGGATCTGGATAAGCTCTGTAGAGGACACTGTAGGCTGTCTGCACTGTGCAGTAAGCACACAGCAGCACACTGGGGCAGCGCCTGGCAGAGTTACATCTGCGATTTGTTTGTTTATTTTGTCTTTGTTTTTTTTTTTTTTTAAAGAACACAACAAAAATGACATGGAAATCAGGAACAAGATGATAGGAAATGTTCATAGTGCAAGGTCCAATCTTATCTGTGAACATTCACAACTCAAGGACTTACTGTGGGCTGCTTCTAAGATTTAGCTATTAAGAATTTTGCTGAAATGATGAAACAGGCTAATATAATGCAGCCTCTTGTATGATGAGCAAAGAATCGCAGGTATACAATCCGGATGGCAGCCTTTGATCCCAGTGCTCAGGAGGCTAAGGCAGGGGGATTGTTGTGAGTTCGAGACTAGCCTGGGCTATAAAGTGAGCTCAAGGACAGCCTGAGCTGCATAACAAGATTGTATCTCAAAAAGATGAAAAGGAAGTTACATTTGTTGAAGATCATGGGAAGTTGTGCTCAAGACAAGTCCATATCAACAAAAGATACAGCAGAGACAGAGAAAGGAACAGAGGTAACAGCAAACATGGCAGCAGCATGTGGGTCAAACCAGGCTTTTGTAATTTAAAAGCCACAGGCCTCCACTTAGGCGACTGCCCCTGAATCTCTAGGTGTGAGTGACAGGAAAGATCGACAAGGGCCTGTGTCATGTCGGAGGTCTCAGCGTGCATGCTTGCTCCAGAATTCACTCTGATCTTCATGAACGCATGACATATAGCGCATATTTATGAATCTTTAATGGGGCTGAAGGAGGGTGAAGGTGGCAGAAGGTTCCACTAGAAGATCCAAGCCCACACACCTGCATTCTCTTAGAGCATCAGCCTCTCCTGAATCTTTGTTATTGTCTTAGGACAATGGAAGATGGAGTGCTGTTTTAATTTTAAATGAGCGGCTTCCTCAGCTCCACTGACTGCAATTGTCCTAGTCTCCTTTGAGAATGGCGGTCCCTGAAAATCTTACTGAAGGAAGAAGTTCCATTTTCTAGTGCTACTTCTGGCTGAACGCGGCCATTGGTTCCCCTACACCAAAACCAAGGAACCCTTGTTCTGGTTGATCTAAGAGTTCAAGAGGACTGAGCTCTTCTGAGGATTTTGTTAGGGGCCATGAACATGGAGGCAGGTTCTGATATTGACACAGGACCATTGCCAGTAGGACCACTGATGGCTGTCAAGGAATAAACAAATTTTCTTAAGAGATTAATTGTGTAATATCTGAATACTAAGGGAGGTATTCACAAAGTCCATGTCCAGGACGGTAACCTAAATCAGTGCCAGGTACTTGCACAGGATATGCATGACTCAGCCACTTCTTCACAGATCTTGAAGCATGACCAAGCAGTTTTTTTGTGCTGTCTCTTGCACTATTTTAGACCTATTGACATAGGAACTATATTCTCCTGTCTGGTGACAAACATAACCCTTTCTGTTTCAGTGGTTAGGAGACCTAGTCCCCTATGGTGTTGTCTGGCCACTGCTGCTAGTGAGCCTGTTTGGTTTTGAAGGAGAACAATACTCTGGGTGAGTTCTTAGGCAGCTGCTGATAGGAGAAAGATGTGATTAGCTTTAAATTCACACATAAGTGATCACTGTTTATCATCTGTGCTAGAGGTAGTTTTTTTTTTTTTTTTAATTTAGTACAGGGTGTACAGGGTCTCACTACTAGATTGGACTCTTAGTGGTCCTCCTGTTTACAGCCTCCCAAGTGTTGGGATTACAGGCAAGCGCTACCAGGCCCAGTCTCAATCTTCATTTCAGCATGCCCCAGGGGCAGGGCAGGCATGGCATAGAGGTAGTTTTTGAGAAATTCACAATGTTCCTCAAAGAAATAGAAAAAAGCCGAAAGAAGTATAACTCATGATAGGGACCTAACTGTTGTAAGCAAGGGAGTAGCAAGAGGAGCTGCACAGTTTACTCGGGGGGAGCAAAATGTCTTACTTATCTGGTTCCATGGGACGGGTGGTATTTTCTTCACTGAAAAGTTTGTGAGTGTCTACTGGTTCACGGATGTATGAGTCAGCATCCCTCTTTTATATCTTCTGGTGTCTAATGGGGTTTGGGTTTTACTTTGGAGAGGTGAATCCAACTATCTATTTTCCCGCTCCTCAATGGAAGAATGAGTGGTTAATAGGGTTGTGAAAGGGCCTTTCCATTTGGGTGTGAGTTGGCCCCTTCTTGTTACAGGGCTTGTTTAGGAACTGGTCATCTGGGCAGACCTTGGGCTGACACTTGTTGTTAGTCCCTTGGAGTTGAAGGCCTTACTTCCATAGCCATGGAAGGTCTGTTGGAAGGTTCCCGGGCAGCTCGCATGTTGGTTTCAGTGTCAGTGAGTCAGATGTCAAAAAGGGCCTCCGTTAATTATTTCAAATGGGCTGGGAGCTGCCCAAAGTCTCACTAACACATCTGGAAGGTGATCTGGCCCCTTGTGGTGCTACCTTTTTGTTTTTTATATGGCTTGGCTCCTGTTCATGTGGGAGTTTGATTGGCCTCATGCAGTGTGCATGACTAATTCCCAGTGCTTTGGTGACTCCCCGTGTGATTTAGGTTGAGAAAGAGAGTCCACTATTATTCTGGGTAGACCTGGGAAGCCCACACTGAGAGACTACCTTAACCACTTCCTCGTTTATGTGGGGTATCGCTTATCCTGAGCCTTTTTCAGGAAGATATCATTTCAACCCAGTTGATTCTTATATTAAATAAATTTGATACAGTCATTTTAATGTAGCCTAGTATAAAAATTAATGAAAAAAATTACAACTTTCAGTCATCCTAAATTTAAATACTTGGACTGATAATTGGCTGAGGAGGACTTTTCCCACCCTGAAGGCCTACTCTGATCTGGAGGGGAAGCCCCTCTCCATCCAAGAAAGGCGTTCGTGCACACCGAGTGGTGTGTGCACCCTGTGCACACAGGCATGTGGGAGAAATCTGTTTGCCAGTCTTTCCCAGGGAGGCTCCCACACCTTTGTTCTGCATAAGGGAGGAATGAGGAGGATGGGTCCGTGGGTTGTGGAAGGCGCACTGTACAGACCTCGGTAAACGTGTTATGGGATGCACGCCTTACGGAGTCCATATGCCTCAGCAGTGGTGGCAACTTATCCTAGATGCTGTCCATTTTATTTTAGGAGATTGAGTCTTCTATGTGGCTAGGCTGTCCTTGGATTCACAGTGATCCTCCTGCTTCAGCCTCCTGAGTGCTGGGGTAATAGGAGTGTGCCATCACACCTGGCTTGGCTGCTATCCATTTTAAAGGTTCAGTTTCTGAACCTCAGATTGCCTTATATAGGGTTTGGCTATTACTCCAAAATAGGGCATCTGTATGCAGCAGAAACCTGCTATTCCCAAGAAAGCATAGTCATTATTTGGACTCAGGAGGACTCAGATGGCTCTCTACCATTTGAGAGCAATTGTCTTTGTCATATCCTAGATATGTCACATTTTGTTGAGAAAACAACACCTTTAAGTCCCTTTCTTTAGAAAACTGAGAGTCTTAATGGTGTTTTGTCAGATAATTCCTTAGTAGGGCTATGCCTGAGGAAGTCATCTGCATACTGTAATAGGCCTCCCTTTTAAAACTTTACATAGTTCAGGTCCTGAGCTAAAGCCTGTGCAATAGTTAGAGACTATCTCTAGAACCCTGAGGAAGGGGCTGGGGAGATGGCTCAGTGGAATAAGTGCTTCCCTGGCAAGCACAAGGGCCTGAGTGAATCCCCGGTTCCACAAACAAACAAATAAACAAACAAAACAACCCTGAGGAAACAGTCCAAGCTGCCTGTCCTGTTGGTGGTAGACAAATCCTACCATTTGAAGGCAAACAGGTATAATACTTGAAGACCCACAAGGATAGAAAAGATCATTTTGAGGTTCAAGACAGTGAACCACTTAGAGCCTCTGAGGTCTAGAAGGGTGTATGAGTTTATTAATCCACCTATTAATGGATGAATAGGTGCCATTGCCTCACTGCTGGCTCTGACATTCTCCAGATGGTTGGATTATTGGTAAAGTAGGTATATTTCACAGGAACTGGCATAGCACTGGTAATCCTGTGGTCAAAAACTTATCACCAATAGCTTTTACCCTAACCTAGCTTCTTTTCTAAGGAAATATATTTTCTGTGAGGATACAGGTTAGGGTCCTTTATGTAAATGACTGCTGGAATGGCCCCATTGGCTTTCCCTGGTGTGTTTTCATGCTATGCTTGGAGATATTTCTCTCTCTCTCTCTTTTTTTTTTTTTTTTTTGAACTCAGGCCCTTGCAGTTGCCAGGGAAGTGCTTATTCCACTGAGCCATCTCCCTGGCCCCTCTTTTGATTTTAAAGAAAGAAAAAAAAAAACAGAATTTCAAAACAAGATGACAGGAAATTAACAGTGGTCATTATAATTCATATGGTTATTTTCAAAATAGATGCTCAGGTAACAAGAGGTAAGCATGCAAAATTGATCAAACAATACAAGCACTAACTATAGATCCTCAGTGACTTCAGAGTGGGATGAGATAAGATGCTATAGCTCAAGAAGTCACCCAGCATTAGAGAGAATTTGTTTGCCCATTATATCTAGTTACTTGGGGCTCCTGTGAATTAATTCTAATGCTCTTGTGTGGGAAGCTTGCCGGCCACCTTGAGCACCATCAGTCACTGCTCAGGGCCCTCCTGCCTGGCCAACATGGTGAAGATGACCTCATCTCTCTCTGGCAATGAGGGGAGTGCATTTCTAATGCCAAAGATCTTTTTTGGTGTACTGACAGATTTCTGTTGACATTCCCTTGCCCAGTGCCCCAACTGCTTGCATTTGAAGCACTCCAACTTGCCTCTGTCATTTTTTGGACTACCTCAGTTTTCCTAGTACTGAGGTCTTTGTCATGAGCCTTATCAAATAGACTGCCTCCTTTCCTTATCTAGTTCTTAACCTTGTCCTGGGCAATAAAGACCAAACGGCTTTATTAACCAGTTGATTTGTTTTGGTTTGTGGGGCAAGTTGGAGTTTCTGGAGCTTTCCTCCCTTATCTAGAGCTGATTGAAAGTCAACTCCTGCCTTAGGATAATCTGACCTTCTCTACACTTTGGCTGTAAATTAGTGTATTTAAGGAGTGCCTCTACCAGCTAAAGCTGCAAAGCAGCTGGGTTCTCATAAGGACCTTGACTAATAGACCTGAACATGTCTTAGCTCATAGGTTGGGCGATCCCTAGTGTGAGAAACAGTAGCTCTGTCTTTTCTGTCAAACATGAGTGCTGCCATTTTGGATTCTAGCCCATGCAAAGCCCTCCCCCCCCAATTATGAGAAATGCCTGCTCAGGTTAGACTCTGGGAATACAGATAATAGCTAAAGAGAACCTGTAAATAGCAAAGGACTTTCAGTGCCCCATACCCCCACTTTCTTCTCCCTTAGTATCTCTGCTCAGCAACCCTTCATGCTGCTTAAATTAGCTAATTGGGATAGATTGCAAACCAACTAATGAGGAAGAAGCTCAGCTTCTTCCTGCATTGCAGATAGAGGGGGCAAGCCTCTTTTTTCCAGCACACCTATCACCTCATTGCTTGGATATCCCTGCACCCTTTGCAAAAGGAAAATCCCTGCTGACATTTCTTGATGTCTGAGCTTTCTTATCTTCACTGACAAACTGAGTCTGGGGGCTTATTCCTAACATCTGTCATGTACCAGCTAAAATGGCCTTGATATATAATGTAGACAACTTTCATTTGGTTTATCACCTGCTGTGTTATAATCTCACTCAGACCCCTCTTGGGATCCAAATAACACAGCAGTTGACTGTATCAGAGGGTGGGGTAATGGAGGCTTCACTCTTGGTCTCCCTGCAGCCATTATAAGTTTTTTCTTTTTCCTGTAATAAGAGACCAGGGGGAATTGGACACTTTCCATGTCAGATCAAAACCATGGCCAGGGTGTGGAAACCATCCACAACTTTTCAGGAGCCTCAGTTAACCTACCCAGAATTTCCTTCAACTGTTGATTATCCGTAAATGAAGAAGAGACTTGTGCCCAGACAGTACCATCAGTGCCTACCTGTTTTTGAAGGGGTAGAGTAATGGCTGGCTTACAGGCTGAGTTCCCTGACTCTTGGGCCCATGGTAGTAGACTCAGGCCTAGCATGTAGTGGCATCAGGAGATGACCCTTATCTGATCAGGCTGCCTTTCAGGAACCACCACATCTTGGTGTGGCTAAATTTCTTATGAATAGGTCATAGAAGCCTTATAGAGCTTTTACCTTTGTTGGTTCCACATGAAACCTGAAAGGCCACCCTCTAGATTATCTATAATCTACTCAAGTTCTTATCAAAGCATCCCCTGATAAAGCTGGACTCTCTGAGGTCTGTCTCCAGCCCTGTGAAGACTTGTGCATCCAAAGGATCTAAGCATTGCCCTGTGTCCACGGAGTCCACATACAGTGTCCACAGCCAGGAGGTTGGTGCTCAGGTTCCTGTTTAGGGGTGGTAGCAATTACCTTGTGCAACAGAGCCCCTCAGCCTGGGCAGCTTTCCTGCAGATGTGGCTCTCAGTCCCTGTGGTGAAGAAACAAGCATTTCCACAGGTGACGCTCCAGGAACCTGCAGTCTACAAAGGAGGCCGTCCCCAGGAAAACCTCATTTTCCCCAATTAGCCACAAAGCATACACAGCTGGTGTCAAGATTGTTAAATAAAAATCGGGCATGGTGTAAATTCAGTCAACAAATACAGGTTACACATCTTTTCAGACAGGGACATAAACTTAGCCATAGTTGTCACAACGAAAGCAAAAGTGAGTGAAAATAAGAGGACATTTAAAGCCCTAGTGATTGAGAGCCCCGGAGGAGGCAGCTACAGTAGGCTTTAGGGCTCAGCCAGAGGGGGCTCTGCTGCTGCTTTGGGCTGCAGCCATTGGCGGCTTGGAGCGGAAGTGGTGCAAGGTGTAGAATGGATAAATGGTTGAAGGGAGGGAATGGTGAGGGAGAAAAAAAAAAAACAAGAATCAGGATACATTACCCACAGGCATAAATTCCCTGTGATGAACATGATCTTAATGGGGTCAAAACTGCACCAATAAAATTAATTTATTTTTGTGGAACTGGGGATTGAATTCAGGCCCTTGCGCTTGCCAGGGAAGTGCTTATTCTACTGAGCCATCTCCCTGGTCCCTAAAATTAATTAATTAAAAAAAAAAAACTTAGGAAAATTTGCCTAAACTATACTTGTTGTAATCTTTTTTATTTGTTTGTTTTTGAGTCAGGGCCTTGCTATGTAGTTCAGGCTGGTTTTGGACTCACTGTGCAGCCTAAGCTGGGCTCATACTCATAGCTGTCCTCCTGCCTCAGCCTTCTGGATGCTGGGATGACAGATGGGCACCACCACACCTGGTTACTCTGTATTTTCGTCCATTGTCACTCACTGTTTATCTTTGAAACAGTTTTGCTAATGAAACCACATCATTTCTTTTATGCCATCTGGATTTGCTGGTGGCATTCATGTGGTGTCACTTAACATGCTCCTCTTTTTTTGTAGCTTTTGTAAATTGGTGAAGGACAGGGGGTTGTAGGCAGGAAAGCATAAAACAAGATCTCATCATCCTTTATTAAAGAAATTAACAGGCAACCTTATGAAAGGCAGCTCTTGCCTCTGCTGTTAAGACTCCAGCAATTAATTAGAAAGTCAAAAGTAAAGAAATGGAGAGAAACTGGACCTGGGAAGGTGCCAGGTGATGCAACTAACATAAAAATGTAGCAGGAAAAATTGACAGGCAAAACAAAAATGTAGCCAGGAACAGGAAAGACCAGGGTGACGAGCCTGCCACCCTTACCCAATCAAATACAAAAGAGACAAGAGCCAGCCCCTAAGGATTCTTATTTAATATATAAAAGGTACCCACAACTACACACACACACTATGCGCATAGCCTCACTTCAGCATCACTCTGCCCGCCCTTGTCCCAGGTGCACACGCTCTTTCCCTCTCTACTTAATTCTAAGGCTGAGATGCCCTTCTATGAGATGCTCCCCCTCCTCACACTTACCCATCACAAAAAGACAGGAAGAAATCAAGTGGTCAAAAGAATGGAGACAGAGGTGCCCAGGCTAGGGTCTAAGGACAGTCAGAAAGCCAATCAGATTGCTGCAGTTCCAGGTGGCCAGTGGGGGGCGGGGGCAGGGACACTAGCCTTGGTACAAAGGAGCTAAGAGGGAACCCACAGGTAAATCTGCCTCTGATGCCCTTACTCTTGCAGAGTAGCTGTCTTCTCTTTTTATGAAATAAATTGTCTTCCTTTATTGGGGTTTAAACTTGCTTCTTTCATTCATTACTGGCGTGGAGTTTGTGTTCCTAGGGGCTCCTGATAGCTGTGTGTTTTAGCAGAGCAGCGGCACAGCATGGTGTGGCCTAGGGAGGTAGAAGTGAGGTCAGTTATGTTGGGTTTGTTTTTGCAAGACTGTTTCATACATACTGTTCTCCTTCATCAAGAGGCACATAGATCAGATCCTTTCAAAAACAATTAATAGTGTTAGTTGGCCATTACATAGATCCATCAGTTCATTAATGGCTACAATATTATCTCAGAATTTTGACACAGTTATGATGTAGTCCGAGGCCACCATGGGGATGGAAGGCAGTCAAAATCCTGGGCCCTCAGTCTGTTACTCATCGAAAACATTGCATTTCCTTCTGGGACAATCAAGTACTTAAAGCTATTTTCGCTAAATGCTATAACTCTTCACTTAGGCTTGTGGATGTCATGGGTAACTATAAACAGTAGACCTGGACCTTCATTTTGAATCTTTTATGACTGGACATCTTGAGGCAAATCCCTTCTTTGTTCTACATGTATGTATGTTGATCATTTAGGATTGCCTGTTTAGGAGCTGGCAGGACAGGGTTGATTAGCCCTGAGTTTACATGATTTCATCCAACTTTAAGACTGAACACACCAAAACAGAGGATTTCTGGGGTCATTTGGCTATCGGCAGAAGTATCCAGTCCTTGTTCTGACTTGTGATCACCTGGGTTCTGGAAAAATAGAGGCCTGTAGGACTGACACCACCACAGGGACAATCCTTTCCCGGGAATAGAACCCTGTGCTATGAGGATTCTGGAGCTCTGAAATTGGAACTCAGAGAATGGTCAGCTGGACTCCAGCCCACTGGGTGGCCTTTTGGCTTTCCAAGAGGCTGGGCTGAGCCTCTTCTCTGCGCCACATCCAGGTGCTCAACCTGGAATCCTTTCCCACTTCTTCCGTCAAGCACCAGCTTGACCTTTGTCAGTTTCCTCTGTCATATTCTCTCACTTTCTAATTAAAGCCTTTTTCCCTGTAAATTGGTTTTAATTTCCATTATTGCTAAAAGCAAGGACCCAACTTTTTTGGCAACAATCAAATAACTGAGATTCTTTAATAATGAAAAACTTCCTTTCCCAACTGGTTTTGTATACTGAGTTGTGCAGTAGTTCTTGGTTCACAAACATGTTTGCAAACAATTGGGCTCACAAACACATGCTTAGGAAAGCTGTGGTTTTGTTTGAGAGCTCCCCTGGGGGAGGAACATGACTATGGCCATCTTTTATTTACACCAACATGAATGTGACCATTTTCCCTAGAACTGCAGAATGAAGTAAGAAATGTTAGATTTTTCAGTGGCAGTGCAGCAGAGATATAGAAATAAAAAACGTGTGTGTGTGTGTGTGTGTGTGTGTGTGTGTGTAAGCCTTATTAACTCTGAAGACATGGAAAGGACTGATGGCAGGGAGATGGGGGATCTTTTGATCTAAGACAATGGAAGGCTGAAACTTTATGCACTTTTGCTTAGGGGTGGAGTTTGAGGGGCAGTTTCAGTGACACATAGGGGCTGATTGGACACTTGCCTGAGTGCTTGGGAAAGGTGAAGGGAAAATGCATCCAGGGCTGGAGTGGGGAAGGAGGAGGAAGTGGTCACTGGGAAGAAGAGCTGTTGCCTTGGGATTCAGCCATGTTGGATCAGGGCCATGATAATCTAGCAGTCCGTACTTAGGCTGGAACCTACCAATTCCATCTTTTGGTTGTTGTGAGGAGATGATGAATCTCTCAGACTGCTTCCTGCTGAATGGGGGAGTCCTTTTGGGGGCAAGAGGATTGACAGGATGGCCGTTCATGTCCACGCAGAAGCTAGTGCTGGTCTTTCAGCCTGGATGGGATGGTTAGTGAAGGCGCACACCTGAGATTGAAGGAACCTTGAAAAATGTTTAAAAAGTTGGGGTGCCATGAGTAGACAGGTCCATCTCATGATTAAAGGACCCAGGAGGGGAAGCAGGAAGGGGGCCCAGGATCCAAATGTGTCAGTAAGTTCATGAACTGAGGTACTGCACTAGTTTATAAAGGGGGGCAAAGTAGATTACTATTTTTTGAAAATGAAAATATGGATTCATCAAGATGATTTGATTATGTAGGCACAAGGTACAGTCTCTGGCATGTATTGCATAGATTAACAAAATTATGATTATGTAGGATAGTGAAATATTATCTTATTAGCCGGCACTATAGGTCCTCTTTGGAAAGGAATTATTTTACTGCAGGGGAATAATTTGAACAGGTACTTGGCAGGAGAGGTAAAATTCCAAGGTTACAGGTCACCAACGCAGGTGGGTAATGTACATTTACATTACATGGGAATTGGTAGGTGATGGATATGTTAATTAGCTTGCTGAAATAATTTCACTATGCATATGTATCTTCAAATATATGTTTCAATTTGTCAATTATACTCAACAAAAGAAAATACCCTCTCCAAAAAAAAAAACAAACCTTAACAAGGAAGGGTTGTAGAGGGGATAATAGGCCATAACAGTTTAAATTATAATTAGTAGAATGTAGCAGAATGAAAAAATAACAGAGGCTTAAACAAACTAAGGAGATATTTCTCTCATGTGTACATGGTTGCAGCTAGTGCTGTTAGAGAGGGTTTCTCTCTTCTGATCTTATTTTACTATCACTAGTTCCTCCCAAGCTCCCTGTAGATTCTACCAGAATCCTCACATTCTAGCCAGCAGGTAGCAAGGGCCAAGGAAAACACCCTGTCATTATGGCCTTTTTCCAGGAATCACTTTTCTTTTTTAACCCCATTGGCTAGAGTATAATTAGTTCTCTTTGTTGTATGGAAGACTGAGAATTGTCTCAGTGCAGAACCACTGCCCAGGTAAAAATTAGGGGTTCTGAGCTGGGGAGATAGTTCCTGCCTGGCAAGTGCAAGGACCTGGGTTTGATCCCCAGTACTGTATGCTGTGTCATCCCAGGAACCTGGGCGGGCTGTACTGGCCACCAAAACTGGGTGTGGTGGTGAACACCTATAATCTCAGTGTTGGGGAGGCTAAGACAGGAGGATCACTAGGAGTCTGAACTGCATAGCAAAACCCTGTATCAAATAAATAAAGAATTAGGGGTTCTATCATTGAGCAAGGAAGTAAATATTGAAAATACACATCAGTCTTTGCTGCAGAGAGAGCAGAAGGAAAGGAAGCCACAGGATGACATGAAAGTAGGGCAGTGGGTAACAAGGATCCTCCAGAGTGGGGTGCGCACAGACTGGTAAGAAGAGAGAGATTGTCTTAGTGGGAATTCCTCTAGAAAGAAATCTTTTTTAAAAAAAATAATGTTATTGAGAAAGAAATAGCAATGAGATAGTTTCAAAACAGCTTAGTAGGACAGGTACAGTAATTAATACATTGCATATTGTCTTTGTGGTAGTTATTCATAGTACAAGATGCAGACATGATATTTTGTCTAAACACTATTAGTTCAAAACTTTCTTCTCATTGAACTAAGAGAAAGTAGCTGTGTATCTATGCTAACTATTTTGTGTATATATACATATATTTTCACTACAAAATGGTCCTTCATTTATATCCCCCTTTTTTGTTTACTTTTGTTAGAGATGTGTATTCTGTTGCCATTCATATATTGTAGGTGCATGAATTCAGCGAAGTAATCCAATGTAGCCCAGTAGTTTACAATAGTACTGGGTTATCTGCATGACTGGCAATGTCAGAAGTTGTTGACTTGAGCCTTTTACAGATCAGCATATTAATATGGCTTAACTTTTTAATACCTCATTGATCACTTTCCTCTGTGGCCCTTGAAGATATACTCGTAAGTGAAATAAATCAGACCCAGAAATAAATTTTGACAAGTTGTTTATTTAGAAGTGATTCCAGGGTATAATGAGATAGGGGGATGAAACTCCCAACCTGCTAGCTTTCTGGTATGAGTTCGTGTTCTCTAAAGCTGAAGAATGAATTTTTGGAACAATGGGGTTAAAGCAGTATATTTATTGGGCAGAAAGAAAGCTTTGGTCCAGGAGAGGGACAGAAGGGGACCTGACTGAGTTGTCTGGGAATCTGACTTTTTAAGGGATTTTTCAAATCAGTGTTTTCTAGGAATTTTTCAAACTTCTTTTTTTTTTTTTTTT
>PVKA01020408.1:0-40386 GCA_004027165.1 Ctenomys sociabilis | reverse complement strand
CAGAAATACAAAGTAAAATACAACGTACAACAAGTAAAATCAATTGAGTCAGATAAGGCAAAGTGAATGGCATATGCTGCAGGATACTAATCAGCTTTTCTTCTGGATGGTTAACAACCTAAGATCACAAGTCAGAGTTGGAGAAATAGAAGAGCCACAAGGCCAGCCAACATTTTGGCCCTAGCCTTTCAAGGTCAGCCAAGGCAGATCTTGAATTCCATACACATTCCCATTCTGTTGTCATCCCTTCGTAGGCTCCTTTATCTCAGTTCTTCTTCTTTTGCTAAGTAAGTCACAGATGCAGACCTTGAATTAAATCATACTTTCACTGTACCCATTGTTTCCATTTCTCAAGCTAATTAATTAATTAATATAATAATTTCCTTCTTCAGGATTTGAGTGCTTTCTGCAAATCTTTTTAAGGTAAAAGCAAATGCATTCTTATTTTTATTGGTATTTTAAATACATACACCTTTTGCTATTTGTCAATTACATTACCTTCAAGTTAAAATTTTATTTATTTAATTTTTTTTCTGTATTTTAGGGAAGGGTCTATAGGATGTTCAGGTTCTCATTACCAGATTACACTCGTGGTGATCCACCTGTTTATAGCCTCCAAAAGGTTGGGATTATAGGCATGCACCACGATGCCAAGTCTCAATTGTTGTCTCAGTTCAGTGCACCCCAGGGGTGGGTCCAGCACAGCAGGCCCAGGCATTGAACCCTTCACCTGCTTGCAGGCCCTTTAATCTGCTGAGCTATTTGGCTGGCTCTTCAATTAAAATTTTAGATACAACAGTATTTTTAGCACCTTTCCAACTTTTTTTGAGGGGTGGTCCTGAAGATTGAATTTGGGGCTTTTTAGATGAGTTACATCCCAGCCCTTTATTTTATTTGTTTGTTTTTGAGACAGGTGCTTACTAAATTGCTCCACTTGGCCTCAAACTTGCTTTATCTTTCTACTTCAACTTCCTAGAACACTTGAATTTCATGTGTAAGCATACACCATTATCTAGCTTCAAATTAAATTTTTGTTAACAGAGCATTTCAAAATATTGCATTTTTAAATTTAATCACATGTCTACGTCTATACATATATTTTGTTCATACACATTCATATGTGTATCGAAAGAGCTCTACCCTGAGCAGGTATGAGGGATGAAAAATTAATTATTCCACTTCCTTGCTATTTACTTTCCTTTGAGGTATTTAGGAAATTCCCAAGAATAATGACATCTACTCAAGGCATCTTAAAAACTTCAAATAGATTTCCACAGTATAAGATACTTTATCCTTTAATTTACACACAAACATAATTTAAATGTTGAAGCCTTTAGCCCTTAAAAGGTAATAATTTCAAAAATTCATCTGAACTCCTCTGACTTATAGTGAAGAACTCTTTTCTGCTTTTGCTAATAGAAAGTGCTCATTTGCAGCAGTTTAGCAGAGAAATGTAAATTCCAGCCCCTCTTGCTGCAATCATTCACCAAATTATACATTTTATTGTATTAAAAAAGAACACAAAGTTGACTGCACTTGCTCTGGGTATTTCGTTTCCAGTAGTGTTATAATAGGAATGTCGTTACTGACGTATGGTGCTTGCTCTGCAAAAGCTAAAACAGAAAACCTGATGTTTTCTTATTTTCAGTTCCTTTATTCCTACTCAATCTGAATCTTTACCTTTGTTTGACTCTTGGTTTTTCAGACTGTACCTTCAGGAACATCTATACAAAGTCTTACTTTGTAGGCGTGTGTAGGAAAAAGAACACATCCAATAGCCATTACATATTATGGCAAATGGGCCAGCAGATGGCGCCACCACTTAGCAAAATATTAAATTGATCTTCTCTAGACTTTTGCACAATAACTATACTTCCCAGAAGTTCTTCAACACTATGAGATGACAGAATTTTCTTTATTTACTTGTATATTACAATTGTTAGATGTATTTGGTTGTGGCAAATTCAAGATAATATCTTGAGATAATGTTAAATTTGTTGAAAGTTTTCCTTTGCCAGTTTATTTCTACTTTTGTCTGTTTTTCATATATATTATAAACATAGATGATATATAATTCAAGAATATCATAACAAGTTGTTTAATAAAATTTTTAATTTTGTAATTTATATTATAGCTCTTAAACTACTATATTCAAATTTATTATAATATCAAGCAACACAACATAAGTATTGTGTACTTTTCTACTAGGTTCTTGAAAACAAAAGAGGTCTAAGAGACATTGTAGAGAAAATTATTAATTTTTCCCCTATTTTCTTAGATAATATTTTCTTAGTTTGGTTGCTCTGTGTATCTACACTGATACTGCAATGCATAGTTTAATTATGTTCATAATGTAATTTATCATATGTTTTAATTAAGTAGCAAGTACTGATACAGTTTCAAGACATTAAATGCTAAAGGTTTCTGAGATTATCTCATAAAAAGCATTTCAGATGACTATAACTCAAATTATAAAGTTTTGTCTATCAATAATATTTTATATTTTTATTTTATAAAGAGTACAAAATAGTATTATAACACCAAAATCACAAGTGATACAAAATTTCACTTAATAAAGTAATATGATTTTCATATTATTTATTGTAATGTATAGTGTTATCTTCCAATCAATTGTTTATATTACCAGATATATGCATGTAAAATTGGAAGAAGAATGAAACAAAGAAATATATAATAAACTAAGAGGAGCAAGAGTCAAAACACAACTGAAAAAGAAAACAAAACAAATTAAGCCTTGCGTTCTCTTTTCCATGGCCCAGCAGAAATCCATAGCACAGCTGTCCACACCATCCTGATTACATATATTGCTATGTGTCTTTCTCCCATATCAATACTATCTTAATTTTTGCTGTACAATATTGTCACAATGACTAAAAACAATAAAACAAAGTTCCTGGTAGCAGATTGGAAACAGCATACAGAGAAGGAATTAGGATTTCTAAGAATGGCTTTGGCATATTTTACTTGTAGTATGCTTAAGACATCTGACTCCATGCTGATTATCATTACTTTTACTATCTTCCCTTTTTTAATAAAGTGCAAGCAGTTACACACTTGTATAAAAAGATGCCATAGTCTAAAGGAAAATATGCAGTATATACTTAGAAATGTGAGCATAAAAACAATGTATTGCATAGCTCTAATAAACCCAGTGAGTCAGTTACTTAATGATAATGAATTGATTTGAATAACGTTTCAAGTGTATCCACTGCAGTAAATGAATGTTCAAAATTCTGTGCAAAGCAACCAGACTATGTCACACTAGCATCCAACGGAAACAGCTGGTGATGTCCGATTTCCCAGGTGAGGATTACAATCAAGGAGCGATTGTGGATCTCTCCCATGTAAGGGTGAATACTGATTGTTCTTTACAGTCGTGCTCTGCTGGTGTTCTGCTTGACGCAGATGCTGTCTTTTAGAGCAACTTCTCCTTTACAGGATAAATTTATGCTTTCGCCAAGGACATTCGTAATTGTTAGAGCTTTTGCTGTTCTCTTTGACTGAAGGGAATCGGTGGTTTAACTGAACTGTGAGAAAATGCTCACTCATTTCTTCTTGTTTCCTTCCACCAACTGTAGCTTTCTTTCATGCCTTATGAAATGCTCCTTGCTAATCAAAGCCAAGCAGTGCATAATGAACTTTGGTGAAAGCTGAAATGTGTTTATTCCAAGTACAAAACGTTTGGGCAAGCTGTGATTTAATCTTTTCTATTTGTTTTTTCCTTATCGAGTGATTGGCAGGGAGAAGCAGGCACAATACATTTTTTTCTGATTAATACGCTGACGCGCACTTTGGTTTCCTCCAAGTGAAGGTTATAGAGAGTAGGTGGTACTGTGGGGAAAAAAGATACTTTTCACAAAGGAAAATGCAAATGCATTGTCGTTTGGGAAGATTTTTGAGGCTGTGAGGTGCAATGGAAAGTTCAGGGGCCTTGGGATCAGAGTGGCCAGAAGTCGACACTCAGGCAGGTGCAGTCCTACACGACATCATTCTCGGAGACCCTTTCCCTGCGCATTCCTCTCACTAGGCTAACATTTTCAAATCAGAACAAGTCTGCAGACAAATTCTGCAATTTTATTTGGCAGGAGCTTGCTTGTTTCTCCTGGCAGTGAGATTATATGTACGTTAAATGGCATTTGTTTTAAATTCAAAAGAATGTGGTAATTCTTATGATTTTCCATTTAATCACAGGGAAACATAATTAGCGTTTCTTACGTTGGGAGGTTGTGGTAGGCATTGACTCTGAGGGGAATATATGAAGCGCTTCACAAATAATAAAATTGCACATAGCAGTAATCATGTCTTTTATCTTTTTCAAGTATAGTAACCACGTCAAAGTTTATAAAATAACAAAGTACAATGACAAGGGATTGTTTTTGTAGTTTCACAAATGAAAGTTAGCTATGTGATGGAATTAATGAGAGGGTAATGTTAAAATGTCTTTTCTTGAATTTCTACTTAAGCAAGGATAAGAGAATGTTTTAAGGCCAGATATACCTTTAGTTTTGTAGTTTGCTTTGTCTGTGAAAGCAGTGTTATTGAATGCAATATTTCCACAACATCTAATATAATCAAAAGATATCTGATTAGTACATTATTAAGGAGATATAAAAATATTAAATTGTTACTGTTACTTCTTCAAGGTAGGAGACTAATCATTAAAGGACTTTATAAGTAGATAAATTAGAGCTCATTAGATTTGGTTCACTATTCTACTGAATTGATGCTGAATATAATGCTCAAAAAATCTAACACAGTGGGGAGATAGCTCAGTGGCATAATGCCTGCCTGATAAATGAAAGATCTTGAGTTTGAACTCTGGTTAAAAAAAAGAGAAAGGAAAACTGAAAAGTTTATACACCTTGTAATATGCCTATAATAAATTACATTTAATATAATTTTCACATGAAAATTAATGGAATATTAGTCTAAGTTTGAAAATGTTTCACATTGCCAATGCATTACTGTTCCTAAAGTCCACATGTTGAGTAACATTGCAGGAAGTACACATTCCTTTGGCTTCAGGAACAGCAGGGTAGATTTTACACTTTCAGTACTTGCAATATGAATTTCTAAGGTTTATTTCAGCCCTTGCTGAAATAAATGCTCATACCTTCAAAAGTTAACTTCTTGAATGAAGTAACCAGATAAGGATAATTTTCAAAAATGCATTTGTCAAATAATCCCATGTGATACATGACTGTTTTGCATTACAAGTTTTGAAAACATCCTTATATATTATCATAAAAAATTTCAAAATTCATTAAACCTAGTTTTAAAATTCTGTGATTATAGTCTGCTAATATCTAATTATGATACATTTAATTAAAGTTACACATTTTTAGCACTAGTAGTGCAATTAGGAGCTAACCCTTTGTCAGGCATACAGGATTAGTGTTTTAGTCACTTTCTCATGAATGAATAAAATACTACACCCATCATCTACACCATAGGTAAGGAAAGGTTAATGTAAATTTCATTTTTCCAGTGAGTTTAATCCAAAGTCGATTAACTCCAAGGCAGAAAGGCAAGATTGAAGGGCCTGAGGCATAGAGACAACTACTACCCCCCCAACCCCTGGAGCCAGAAAACAGTGAGGACAGGATTCTGGGGCATGTCCTAGTGACCCACCTCTGACAGGGTAGCAGGAGCTCCTTCAGCTGCTTAACTTCCCCATGGAGAAGACCACAGATGGTTGAATGTCTCTCCATAAGTCACCTCCTGAGCACATGAGACTTCGGGAAAACACTTTAGATCTAAACCATAATAATTTGTGACAACAGTGACTTTTTTTTTTCTGAAAAACCATGTTTGCTAAACATTCATGCTAAGTTCCTATAATTTGCAGTAAAAGTTGATATTGACATTCATTGATATTATTTTTGGTATAACTGAAAAGTAAGAGAAAAAGTTTACATTTAACAACAGTAGCTACCTGTAAAATAATTTTCTTTTAGACTATTTCATATCTCAACATAGTGCTTCTAAGTTTTGAAAGTTAAATAGTCCTAGATGAATATGTCATGGGAAAGTATTACAAGAATAACCAAAAAACACTGGTCGAGAAAACGGATGTCAATAAAACATAATTCTTCAGAAGAAAATCTTGAATTGAGAAAAGAACATAGACAAAACCCAAGGAAACTGAACATCTGTTGTTGGCATACTTTATTTTCCCTTGCTCTCTGCCTTAATTTTGCCCTTCTTTCTCATTCTTTTTTTCTTCACTTCTTCAGCTTAGTGCCATTTCTTTGTAATTTACCTGCTTCCTTATATACTTAATTTGTTCTTTGACTCTTGGGGAAAAAAAATTCCTCAAAGTATTTATTCAGTGTTGCCAAAAAAAGTTGTTTAAGAAGCTTTAACTTGGTAGACAAATGGCAATTATCGCATGACTTAAACTTTTGAGCCAGTTTATGTATTGAGATAAAATTTTGAAAAGGCATGTTCTGAATTTTCTTTATCATTTCCTTTTGCTACGCTTTATGGCTCCTTTTTCTTCCTACTCATTAATTAAAGAAGATGTACAAGAAGAGGAAGCATCTCAGCAAGTCCCTGCAGAGATGTAACTTTAGTCAGTATGATACCTTACACCAACCCATACACACAGATTCATGAATATCTATGTAAATGCACACATAAACATAGATATATATGTAATCCCATGCACACCTT
This sequence comes from Ctenomys sociabilis, assembly GCA_004027165.1. NCBI lineage: Eukaryota > Metazoa > Chordata > Mammalia > Rodentia > Ctenomyidae > Ctenomys > Ctenomys sociabilis. The sequence continues at coordinate 33,690 of PVKA01020408.1, read as the reverse complement.
AGAAGAACAAAGACATCTGGTGAAGAATCTGACATTTTTCATTTTCATATCTGTCATAGAAAAGGTTTAGATTATGTTCAGAAAAATAAGTACTTCTTGCTCACAAGCACATTACTGATGATTTCAGATAATGAAGCCAGCATCTCCCCTTGATTACAGCCCTCCAACATGAGAAAATCAGGAGGAGCAGCTACTTTCCAAGGGAGATCTTTGAACAGAGACTACACAACTTTCAAGATAGGTAACAGGATGAATTTTAACAAGCTTCTAAAGAAATTAGTTCTGAAATAGTGTTCATCGTTCTTGAAATTCACCACAGAGTTGCCAGATACTTGCCAGAGGTACTCTGATCATCTTTCACATAGAGTACATTGTAGAAATTATACATGCATAATTTCTGTAAAACCTGTAGCCTAATATATAAATAGTCCCAAATAGTACAGTAGAAAGAAGAGTAAACCAAGAAAAAACATTTTTAGCAAAATACTGAGTAAGTTGTAGATTATCACCACAATGCCATGCTAGGCATGCAATGAAGAAAATAAACGAACAAGGCAGCATGAATTAAGCAAGAGAACACATTATTGTTGCCTGAATATTGTCTTGGCTACTTTCCTCTAGTTGCTGAGACATGGTAGCCAATACCCAAAATCATAGAGAAGTAGTTTCTTTTTTTTTTCTTATGGTTTGTGGAGGTTTTAGTCCATACTCAGCTGGCTCCAAGGCAGCACTTGGCAGAAGGACAAGAGTGCACGGCTGTGGAAGACACCGAAAGCTGCAAGGGCACAAGGGGAGAGCAGAGAGAGCAAGCCCTTTGCCCTCCCTTACGTTGGATGCAGACTGCCCATCCCAGGGTAGCAATCCCAGCAGTAAACCATGAATCAGTCACGAGTTCCAGAAGCTCGCCCCTATGACCGCATGAGGTTTTGAGGGGCCATCAAGAAACAAAACATAACATTACATTCTTGGCCTCCCAAAAATTTATGCACATCCTTTATGGAAAAGGTATTTTAGTCCATCTCTAAGAGTTGCCAAAATTCTAACAGTTTCAGCATTGTTGAAAAAATCCAAGTCACAAGCTTCCTCTGAGCTTGGAGCCCCCATACAAATGAAAAAAAAGTTAATTACTTCCAACATTCAGTGGCAGAAGATGAACATTTTTATTCTAAAAGTTTCAAACAGGAATATAAAGGATGGGGACCCAAAGCAAGTTCAAAATGGAACAAACATTAAGTCTTACAGTTCCATGTGCAGCATCTGAGGAAATCTGGGGCAATCTGTCAGCTCCAAGGGGCACAAGTGCTTCTACTGCTGGTGATTTTAGCTTCTACGGATTCTCTCCTGAGCCTGTTCTGCCCCTCTTTGCAGGTTTACTCAAATGATCCATGTTTCTGGATCCTACAAGCTTTTGATGTCTCCACAGCACCTTTGCTTTCATCTTTACAACTTTGCATATTGTCCTTTCAGGAGCACACTGCTTGTCCTGCTAGATCTGCTTTTGAAATCTGGGCAGAAGCATTTTTAATCTCAAAACTCTTGCATTGTGCATGTGACTAAAACCAGCACCAGGTAAATGATGCCAAAGTCTGCTGCCAGCTAGAAGAGTAGCCAAGTTTTCTTCTCTTTTGGCTGTAGGAATTGAGTGGCTGGATCACTTAGCACTCTGAAACTGATTCTGATGAACAAATTCTCTATGCTGCCACCATTCTGGAACATCATCCTGTGCAGCTTTCTCCTCAAAGCAAAGCCATTCATGTCTGCACTTTTGAGGCTGCAAAATGTGCAAACTTACTTCTTATAGTACTCTCATGGTACATTTTATATTGTGTTCCTTCTCAGCCATTGAGATCTCCCCAGCTCTATCTTTGAAGTCCACAACTTCATTGGTGCTTCCTTCTGGCCAAACTCAGAACATTTTAAATCATCCTTCTGGGTTCTTTGCTCTTGATTCAAGACAATCTGACTAAAAGTCCCCAACAAGGGCCACAGAGATAGCTCAGTGGTCTAATTGCCTGCCTAGGCAAGCACAAGTACCCAGACTCAATCACTGGTATCACACGATATGCCAGCCACAGAACAGGCTAGGGAGACTGGTTTTAGTGGCACGTGCTTGTAATCCCAGCACTGGGCAGACTAAAATATGATCATTATGAGTCTGAGTTGTGTAGTAAGACCCTGTGCTAAATACATAAAATTATTAAAAAAGGAAATAAAAGCCCCCAACAATAGCCATGTCACTGCCTCACCATTTGACTGTATTGAAATTCTTTTGCCAGATTTATTAGTTGGCAACCCTTAACTTTAGTATCAGGCAGTCTCTAAATATAACTAACATTCAAACACACTTTTTGACAAGCCGTAAAACACATCTAGAAGCCAGTGCAGTCCTTCTTTCAAAAACCTCCTGATCCTGGCTTGTCTTTTTTTTTTTACTGGTTTTCTGGTCTTCAGAGTTCTTACCAGAATTTCCCATACAGAACAGCCTAAGGTGCTGCAGCTCTACTCTTTCAGGTAACATCTCTAAACCTTTCCAAACTCTTTCCACAAGCCATTTCCAAAGGCTCTTGAACTGCATGGCTAATCACAGCAATGCCCCCACTGCTCTGGTACAAATTTCTGTCTTTCTTACTACTCTCACTGCTGAGAATATCTGACAATATGCCTGATACTCAGAGTTAAGGAAGGAAATATTTACTTAGGTCATAAGTTGTGGCAGTTTCAGTCCATACTTAGCTGGCTCCAAGGCAGGGTAGAAGATCGTAGAGGAGCAACATTTCATGACTGTGAAGGGCATCAAAAGCAGAAAGAGCACAAGGGGAGAGGAGAGAGAGTAAACCTGTCCCAGAGCGGTTACAGCACTCACATTCATAATCCCATCATTGGACAATGAATTAATCACAAAGTATGGAAGCCCTCCTGCATGACCGCATAAGGCTTTGAGGGTCATCTAGACAAAGTACAACATATATTAATAAAATAGTAAATATAACATTCAAAATTTCATATATATATCAAAAACTATAAGAAAGGGAAATATGCATAATTTTTATGTAAATATATATGTCCATTTTCATGTGTGAATATATGTATATGTGAGTAAAGGAATATGCATATATACATAGTAAATATGGTATACATAAAAATCATAAAGGAAGTAACAAACCAAAATTTTAGGATATCTAGAGAACTAAGTAAAGGATATGTGAATTTTAGAAATGACTGAAATTCTCAAAATATTATTTTTTAGTTTCTTTTCCTTTTTTTTTTGTAGTAGTGGGGATTGAACTCAAGACCTTGAGTTCCAGGCAAGCACTTATTCTGCTGAGTAGTGGGGATTGAACTCAAGACCTTGAGTGCCAGGCAAGCATTTATTCTGCTGAGCTATCTCTCAGGCCCCTCTTAAAATATTAATAGCTGTAATTTGTATTGCAGCATTATATTTACCTCTTGTATTTATTACATATAATTTTGTCCATGTGAAATAAGAGATATTTTAAAATAATAATGACAGGGAACTGAACGTTAAACTATATACTATTAAGGTAATTTGTTTACATTTTATGAAGTAGGACTACTCTCTTTGAAAATAATTTATTAAACATATGAAATTTTCTAAGTAATACTGTATGGATATGCAAATAAGGAGTGAATAAATCTTAAAACCTTAGTGCTTTCCACTTAAAATTTCAGTTAAAAAATTGGAAAATGCCATGCTTTGTTGTTTTTCCACAGGGAACAATATAATACTGGACACGTTTTATAATATTAGTTTATAAGGAATCACTCAAGAATCATACCCAAGCATAGGAAATCTATCCACACACTAAATACTAAAGATTGCATGTGAGGACCTAGATCCTAATATCCTGAATGAATCCAGATGAAAACCTAGGCATAACAATGCCTCCTTCAACTTCAAATAGAGGCCTAGAATCCACAGCTAAGTCTCATGCAGACCTGCTTCTCAGATTTGTGCTAAAAAGGCCCACAGGTCAATGGTGGAAGCTAGAAAGTCTGTGCCAGCAGGATGAAGGATCTGTGCCAGCCGGCTGAGGGACCTGCACTGGAGCCAGGAAGCAGTGTTCAAGGTGAACATGAGTCATCCTCAGCAACAGTGAGGCCCTGAGCTCCCCTAGTGTTGAGAAAAGCTGAGTTCTCCTCAGTAAAGCCAATGCGACAAGCATCTTCATGAGGCTGAGCCAGGAAGCAATGCTCTGGATGAGGACCAGAGCTCCTCCAAAGTTCATTGGGAAAGCCAGCATGGCAATGTCATCCAGTAGAGCAGGCCAAGAGGAATGCCAGCTTCCAACAGCTCCAACAGCTACTCCAAACAGCATCCTTAGCAGTGTCTCATCAGCTCCTCTGTTCTGCCTTTATGCTGCTGGCAACGGTCCTCAGGTGGGCCTCCCACACCCAGCAACATGCTAGTTTACTTCATCTGGGTGCAGTAAGTTGACTACCGTTTAGGAATCCACTACAGATAACAAATCAAAATGCATTCCTATGCTTTCCTCTGCTCCAATATCTAGATTAAATTTTTGGAGCAGAAACCACATTCTAAGAGTGCTTTAGAAACTGTGGACATGCATTTTTCTCTCTTGCAAGATACACTCAGTGTTACCATAGTTGTTCTACTCTGCTATTTTTATATGACCTGTGTGGTTGCTAAAGGAAGCAAAAGAAACAGGGTGAAGGAAAAGGGGCACAATAAGCAGGGAAAAGGAGGCAGTGCGGGAAGAGAAGATAGAAAGTGTAACCCTAAAGTACTGACTTTCTGGACCTCATGGGAATAACGTATAGAGTGAATCTTCTATAAATATCCCTTCAGGCAGTTACTTAGTTTGCAGCATGTTGTTTTGCACTGGGAGAACAGCAGAGTGCATCAAGAACACCTGTAAGATCTGAGAAAGCACAGACGGTGGGGCCCATCTCAGTGATTCCGACTCATTAGCTTTTATACACAGCCTGAGAATTGGCAATAATAAAAATTATTAACAATTTCTGAGTTGATGTCTATGCTGTGCATCTGAGAACATTTTGCCCCGCAAGGCCTTTCCTGGTGAAATGCAATTACGCCCCTGTCTGGGCAGCAAACGTTAAGAGGAAGAGAAGCAGCAGAACTGGGTGGAACTGGCTCACATTAGCTTTGTACATTAGACACAGCAAACTTCAGAGGAGCACAGGATGTGTAGCTTATACTGCTGTTCACTTTGTATCAGCAGAGGAAAATTGAAAGAGTCTCTACAAGCTCTGCCATGGTATCACTTGCATAAATTCAAATTCCATGAACACAAAGTAAACACACCCATTATCCAGGAAAATGAGAACAAATAAAAACATGCATGTTGTATCACCAACTTGGTCACTTGTAACAGAAATGTGTATGTGTTCATGTTGGTGTATAAACCTTTACAGGATGCTAATGTAAACTGAGTGAAAGAATTAGTTCAATTTTGTGAACTTGAGGTTTAGCACCATAAAAAATCAGTCACCTTACAAATGAATATAGATTACTTTAGAAAAATATATATAAATTCATCTTGGGAAATTTGCATTATTATAAATTGATTACAAAACAATTAGTTAAGCCATTCAATATTTATATATTGAATTTCTATACAATTTGTATATTTCTTCTATGTTCAAAAGCAATTAATAAAAGGTTGGGTCACTGCAAGATAGAATTAGTATTGGTTGAAAAATTAAAATTAAAAGGCTTATATTGAAGTCTACTGTGGATAAACACAAGTCTCTCATTAATACTTGATGCACAGCCTGTGTCTGACACTTGAAAAGCTTGTAAGACTTGAGATTTTCTTATCTATGAAAAATGCAGTAATAGAAATAGTGACTGACATTTATTGATTTCTAGTTGTACTGAGAATTTTGGATGTACTAGGTTATTTAATCTTTAAAAAAGACACAATAAAGTAGATATGATTACAGTCATCATTTTGTATAGCAGAACATTGAGGTGGGCATAATATAATAAACAGGATCACTAGTTAGTAAAAGAGACTTATAAGTTAAGTTGCCTTCTTTCTAAGACAAAAAATTTTAGACAGCACTTTATACTTTCTGTTCGTGAAAGGACACCATTGTTAAATTTTTGAACAAAGCACTGGCCACATATACAAGGCTAGTGCTCAAACAGACAGAAAATCATCACTATGTGAAACAAATATTTTGCTCTGTCATTTTCAATGAATGCAAAGTCTGGGTCACCAGATGAACATCTCTCCTATCCTTTAGTTTTAAATTCTTTTGTTTGTGTTTGACTAAGTTAGAATGACAATTTAAATGGCACAATGCATTTTTCCTTGAATAATGGCATGTGTGAATCAGAATTGATTGAATGGCTCTTTTGAACATGAAACCTTGAAAACAAACTTTCTCAGATTTGACCTGCCAAACACTGGTGTGAGTTTTCTCTCCACATTTGGGAGAGAAAGAGTGTTCTCATTTTCCAAGATTAAGGTGGAGGAAGAGGAATGGTGGCAATTATTTCAGTTCCAGATGAGCAAACTACTCCTCTCAGTCCAAATCTGCCTAGTTGTGTATATGAGAAGTATTGTTCTGAACTCTAGCCATTGACAGTATTAGATATTATCTACAGCTGATTTCATAGAACTGTCTTACAGGGTTTTTTTCTTAATTCCCCTAGGTTTGGAGTTACAACATGTACTTGTTATAAAATGTTGATTAACAAGAAAAAACGAAGTTTAATAACTTGCATACATTTTGTATATAATATACGTGGAAGATGTCAACAGACTGAATAGTTCTCAATCAAGACTGTCGTAGCTTATGCTTAAAGTCCCCCAAAGCCATATGTGATTACATGTGGGGCTTTCCAATAGGTAGCTAGATCTAAGGTGTGTCACTGTTTCACAGTGCCATTCTGGGATTAAGAGTACATGATTACTAAATGAGTCCATTGATTGGTTTGGCACCATGCTAATCCCAGAAGGCTAAACTGAATATACAAAGGACAGAAATATGCTGTTGAGGTCTTTTCCTGTTAAGACACTAGCCTTTGCTCTCTTCTGCTCCCATGAAGTGGTTCTCTTCTCCTTGGCCCCCATGCCAAGCTACTTGCCTTGGAGTCAGTCCATCGTGGACTCAAGCTTCTGTAAACTGTGGGCAAATAAGCCTATCCTTCTTTAAGTTTGGGTGTTGAACATTTGTCTCAACAATGAGAGAAAAGTAAGACAAAGAGATTTGAAATTTTAAGTAGCATAACATCTTCAACAAAGGACAATAAAATTTTAGGGATGTAATAAAACAAAAGGGAAGACTATTGAGTCTCTAAGGGTTGCAAAACTGGGGAGAAAGAAATTACATAACAGACTAATGCTAGTTGCTAATAATTTTTAATGTAGATTCCCCTAGCATCATCACCAGTCTTTGAGGGTTTCACATTGTCTTGAGTTTTTAACCCTGTTCTTTTTGGTAAAACCTTGGGGTATCATCTCACTTTTTTATATTAATGCCCTATTTTTAAGTAGGATGAGAACAGATGACATCCTGAACACTCTTAGCTGTTTTCATCTAAACAGTTTTTCTTATTTTAGAATGATGTAGTCTGTCTCCTAGAATGGAATACCTTAATGACTTTCTGTGCTGGACATATTTCCTAGGTGGATTATTAGGACAAAGTGCCAGCCTCCTTTTTAACCCAATAAAGTTAGCTTGCCAGTGCAGGAGCATATGCCACTGAGCTATCTCCCCAGCACCAACCTCAGATTTCTGTAACACAGATTTAACTCAATCACTGCTACTCAGTGACAAACTCCTGGCCCCTGAGACTGATTTAAGATGGCACGTGACCCAATTCAGACAAGTAGATAAAATGGAAGGTTTGTAAAGGATATATTAGAAATAGCCCGCAAGCTACATCTATAATGCATTGAACAGTGTCTTTGCAAAAGTAATTCTTGCCTGGAATTCAGACTGTAACTTTAATTGGAAGTAGAGGCATTGCAGTCCTAATTAACAAGAAAAAACTTGTTAGCTAAGGGTGTTCTCTGCAATATACTGCTAGATTTAGGGTGGGCTATAAAGCCAATGACTTGTGTCCACATAAGAAGAAACAGCACTTAGACATATAGAAGAAAGAAGATGTCAAAGTAGAAATTGCCCTGGTCAAAGTTAAGTACAGATTTTGTTCCAGGATATTACAATGTAGATCTGCTAACCCCAGACTGAGATCAAATCCCCTGAATAGATGTCAAGGGAATTCCCAGAACTGGAGAAAGGGCTTTGTTTGTGTTATACTTGTTAATTAAATTGTGAAAAAAAAAAAACAAAACAAAAAAAAAACGTTTCATTCCTTATGACAAGAGCTTACAAGTTACTAGGCACCTACCCTCACTTAAAAGGAAGGAAGTAGATAAATGTAGAGACTATCTTACTTGATGTTCACAGGTCAAAAGATGGCTTTCAGAGTTTTGTCAAAACTGAGTCTTAAAAGTGTCAACAGTGGGGCCAGGGAGATGTCTCAGTGGCAAGCTCAAGGGCCTGAGTTCAATTTCTGGTTCTGCCAATATATATATATATATATATATATATATATATATATATATATATATATATATATATATATATATATATATATATATCAACAGGCTTTCATGAGGATTTAAATTTCACAGGGGCAGAAAAAAATGAAATTGTGCATTTCTTAGAGCAGATGGCCTAAGCAACAAGACAAGGAGTAGGGTGGGAGGCTGGGTCACCCAGATTTTTAAGGGGCAAGCTGGGAGAAGGGACAAGCTAGAGACAGGAAATACCTAGTCAGAGTAGTCTCAGGACAGCCAAAAAGCCAGCTGGTGAAAGGACATGTGAAAACAGCAGTAGGCAGGGCCCATGCTGCCACCAGCTATGGAATGCCAGGAGCTGCCAGAAGCTAGAATACACACAATAAACATTTCACTAGATCTTTCCTGAGAGAATGACTAATGCTTGTAGTTAGAGTAGACTCCTGTGTCACAGGGCAGATTAACTAGAAGAAAACAAATAGTTATATTACCATTGATTTGGACTTCTGGTCCTCTGACCTATAAAAAAATATATTTTTGTAATTTTAAGCCATCCAGGTTGGTGATTTGTCACGGCTGTTCAGGAAAATGAACACATTCCAGATCACTAGCCTACTTTCTCTGTATTTAAATGCATCCATGAAAGTTTTTGATAAAAATCTTAGATTGTGATTAGTATGATACACCATGAAGTTTAAAAATTCATAAAACATCTTAGCAATATCAATCAAATGCTGTCATTCATCATCATTAATTGTGACTTTTACTTATTTATTGCATTTGTGTTGATACAATGCTGAAAAGGATCTCTGTTACTTGAAATAAAAAATGTTTTAAGTCAGTGCTGTAAATTACACAGTTCAAGCCAGCAGCTGAAGAAGATTGGGATGTGAAGAGAGCTCACTAGAGTTCCTCAGCATTTCAGTTGTTTGCTTCCTTCTTTCCCTTTATGTTCCTCAAGAAGCCAAGGCACAGAGGCACTCTTTGGGGTCAGGACAACTACTCACCTCCTTAACAGCTTTACTGTGAAAGTTAAACTATATCATGAATATATCACTTTGTTAATTACCTAATGTTCTGAAAAATAATTTGTGAAATGTGCATACTTATACGTACCCTGCATGATGATGAGATTAAATGAGGAGGCAAAAATATAATTGCAAGCTATATCTTCTATGAAAAAAGACTTACTAAGAAATAGCACCTTTGTAGTGCTTATTATAACAATGATTCCAGTGACTACTCTTGCTGAAATAATCAGACGATTGCTGAGCCACAGACAAAAGACATGGTAGTTTTATTGAAGAACTCCTGTGTGCTATAGCACTTGATTTATTTCAATACCATAACAATCTTTGAGTAAAATAAGAGTACATCACTTTTGGGATAAATCATATGCTAAAAATAAATTTAATCTAGACAACAATTCCAGGAAATGGTCAGATGACCTTGAGAAATTGAATAATGAACTCCTATCAATGTAATCACAGAAGGAGGGACAGATTTTGAACACTACTTTTACAAAATAGTGAATAAAGTTGGAAGAATTATGGTACTTGGATTCTAGACTTACTAACAATTACAAAAATCAAGAAAGTGGAGAGCCATATAAAAATTGGCAAACAGAATAAGCAAAGTAAATAGACAGCCCTGAAACTGATTCTCACATGCGCCACCATAGATATGACAAACAATTCAGTGCTTTTGAAACAATTACAGATTTATTTTTACAAATAATTATGACTTGACTTAGCATTTCTGACTATTTCTAAGATCCTTTTTCTCTAGCTTTGGATTTCCATAGCATATGAATTACAATTGTTAATCAGAAACTTCCAAGGCTATTTCTAAGGTCAGTGATGCAGACCATTTGTGCCTACACTGAGTTTATTTTCTGCTATTCTCTACATTTAGAATCTTAAGGTCCATGTAGAAAATTACTTTATTTTACTTTATACACTAAATTTAACTTAAAATGAACCATAGCCTTGAAAACAAAAGCTAAATCTCTGAATAGCACAGAAAACACTGATCAGCTCCTTAATAGAAGATGAACATTTCTTACACTAAACATGGAAAGGATGAAATCATTAAGGAAACTCTCCGATAGATTATATTTCACCAAAATTAAAAGATGTTGTTCTTAAAAAATTCAACTAAGAAAAATAATAGGCCAGACTCAACCAGAAGAATATGTCACAGAACATGTATGTATTTGAACAGAAGATTGATATGTATAGTATATAAAAGATCACAAATCAATGATAAAGGACCTAATTTTAAAAATGATTTAAACATAATTTTCACAAAATAGCCGGGCGTGGTGGTGCACGCCTGTAATCCCAGCACTTGGAAGGCTGAGGCAGGAGGATTATTGTGAGTTCGAGACCAGCCTGAGCTACAAGGTGAGCCTAAAGTCAGCCTGAACTGTATGGTGAGACCTTGTCTCAAAAAGACAAAAAGACAAAAAAAAAATTTTCACAAAATAATATACACAAAAGTCCTAGAAGCACATGAAAAAAGTTTTACGAATTATTAATCATTAATGAAATATAAATTGCAGACATAATATAATACTAGTTTACACCCACTTCAAGAAAATTAAAAAAGCTGATGTTACTATATGTGGTGAGGTTAATATCTCTAATTCTTGGAAAAATGCAAATAGTACAGTTGGAGTGCAGAACATTACAGTCCTTTTCCAAAAGTTATTCTTTCAACTTTTTTTCTACAGTTCAGAAATTGAACTCTTTGGTATTTGTTCAATAAAATGGAAAACATGCTTTTGCAATAAAGACTATAAAAGTATTCAAAGCAAGTTTATTCAGAACAAAACCAAACTGAAAATGACCTAAATATCAATTAAAACAACGTGGATTAGGGTATAGATGAATGGGTAAATGACAGAGCATGCACTAATGTGCATATGGTAAAACATTTTGAGAGAAGCTATGTGGGTTTTCAAAATAAATATTTTTTCAGGGTAGTTGTAAGTATGCAGAAGAAAATATCAGTGTGAAAAATATTCAGGGAGAACAGTTCTTCCCCAAGTCACCCCCAGCAGGGCCCGATCTTTTCAGCATACAGAGTGCTGTACTTAGCTGCCCACAGAGGTGGAAGCAGAGGAGGGGTCAATGGTGCGGTGTGTGGCTGCTTAATGGTTTGAGTCTACAGTGACTTTTTTATGAAGACTTTTGTCTTCTCTCTCAAAATCCACTGATTACTTCCAATTTCCCTCAGTGGTGAGTAATAAATCTCTGTTCAAACCCTCAAAATGTCTACGAAGACCTGGTTCTCCTTCACTAACTTTCTCACTTCACTTCTTGCTACCTGTGTCCTAACTCAGTTAAAGAGATAGCGTTTGTGCTGATGATGGACAAAAGTGAAGCCTGCAGATGGCTCCGGACCCTTCTATGTCGTCCGTCTTTTGCAAGAAATGTAATCATTTGAGCCGTAAATGGTTACACTCGACAACTTCTTTAGATAACTCACTATTGTTGTGGAATGTTGGACTGTGTTGGATGTGTCACCGAGTTCAGGCACCTAAATTGGTTTAATGACAATGGAGTGCCCATCTGTGACAGGTCTAGACAAAAAATGGGGTATAGAAAGGAAGAATCATGATGTGTGTGTATACACAATACAGTTAGGATAAATATGCTGTGCTTCTGCATAATTCTATGAGAAACAAGATTTGCACTAATAGTGATGGACAAGATATTATGTCGGCTTCTACTACTATGGACAACCACTAGGAAGATAACAAGGTAGAAAGTATGAATTATTGAATCTGTGATATAAGTCACTTATAAAAAATAAGATAAGTATACAGCTACACTCTCTTAATTCATGGATAAGAGACATCTGCTATAATAATGTCTGTAAGTATAATATCATGTATGCACCTTGTACTACACCAAAACATTACGAAAACATTTTGTAATGTATTAATTTATTGAATCTGTCCTGTTAATTTGTCTTGAAACTGTCTCACTGCTATTTGTTCTTCAATAAAAAAATAAAAATAAATAAACCTTGATAATTAAAAAAAAAAAAGACAGAAATGCTCTTCTCGCAGCTGTCCTGATGAGCATCTTCTCTGTCTTCTGCTCCAATGTAATTCTGTCCACACCATCTTCACTAGCTGCGCCATAACAAAACTGCAGTCCTCACGTTTGGTTTCAACCTCATTATCAAGTCTAATTTTCTCTTTAATATTTAAAAAAAACTAATACATATGCATGCATATGACAAATACTTTTATTTGTTATTCTCTCAAATTCAACTTTTAGCAGCAATGGTCTGTAGATTTTTCCCCGTGGGTTTTCACAGTTTATTTCAGAACCTGAGAAATGAGTAGATCTTATAATGATGCTGAATGAACAATAGTAATTCGCTGCTGTAATGCTTATTATTCCTAGTAATTTTTAGCACCTGTTATATGTTCCACTCTATATTCCAATGAAAAAGCTCTTGAAATCCTCATTACTAGGTTAGATATTATCTTCAGTATACTTTAGGTTGGAAATTTAATACAGATATTACTGAATAACCTTCATGGCATCAGTTCTATGTGATGAGAGTTGATGTATAATTCAGAATAGAAAAAAGAAGAAGTCATAGGAATAGATAATGTAGGGATAAGAAAAGGGATAAATTCTAAAGAAAATTTTTTGTGATCCAAAAGGTTGATAGATAAATATTAGATGATAGGATATTTTTATACTTTTATTGATAAATACAATGGAGATAATTTTACTGTGTTTGTAATAATTCATAAGAATTTAAATAAATGTTAAGATTATTGAATCCTATATATGATTACATTGAAAATAAGAGGTTAACACTTGCAAATCTATTTAGATTACATGTAAATATTAGCCTGATGAAATATACATATTGAGCAGGTAGAGATGTGATCTATTGCTCAAAATTCACCCATAAGTTTGTAGGGCAAGTATGTTAAGTGTTTCTTTGATTCATTCACACTTCAGAATCATTAAATCAAATCCATGGTTAAGTTTTTATAATTTCCTGAAAAAAGTGTACTTATACTTACTAATATATGATTAATACCAATATATAGCATCCTATATTTGAATAATCTTGTATTACTTAATGTACACCATTTATGCAATTGGTACATGTATGAATTTATGTTAGTTAATAATATTTTCATGTTTAAGGTCTTAGATTGATTTTTATCATCTACTTTCCTTTGTAGTTATAAAAGGAAATATTGATTAAATTTTGCTATAGAATATTTATAAAAAGGCTTGTAATTAAATATGAAAAATTTGTGCATCAGTATAGACTTCTCATTTTTTCTTAAAATATCAATAAACTGATTTAACAATTGGCAAATAGTTTTACCATAACAAGTAAATTAATAACAATTTGAAAATACCTATTTTTATTTTCAAATTAATATATTAAAGGTAGAGTTAATTGATTCTTGTATCTTAAGTAGTTTTTCTCTTCCCCTGAATACAGACATTGTGTAACTGGAAATAAGACTGAATATTTAAAATTTTCATTTTATTTGATTTCTAAGATTCAAACTTTATTTCCACAGAGGCATAAACCGCAAGGTTGGCTGCTAGTTACTAGCCAGGTGTTAGCTATTCACTTTTTTGTTTCTGCCAAATTGCTGGGAGCAATGAAAGAAAATGTTTCAGAGAGAGAAAGAGAGAGAGAGAGAGAGAAAGAAGCTGCAAATAACATAACAGGGCAAAACCATCAAAGTGAACATTTTGTTTTAATCTCAAATACCATTTGGATTATTTTGGCAATGTAATTTTCTGTTCTATATAAATCAAGAGTTACTCAAATAATAATGCTTACACAATCAAGTAGTCAAACTTAAACAATTTGTTTACTTGAAGGATATTTTGTGTATTGTATGTAAGGATATATGCCTTCCTAAATATTTGCAAAGGTTTTATAGTTTAAAATTACAAATGGCCTATGCATATGATTTTCAAATGTCAGTTGCTCTTAGGTTATCGCTATTGGAAATCACAAGGTGTCTGTGTACACACAGGGGCATTTCTTGTGATATGCCAAATTTAAGAAACAGATAATTTAAATCACAGCATGTTGAATTCTGCCCCTTACTCTTACAGACTTTATATTTCAAATACAATGAACAGTTTTTAGATCACAACTCTTTCTGCTGTAACTTCCTGTTTCTAAGTTACTGTACCTGTGTGACACTAAGTAATAGGCTGAGTTATAGATTGCACTGCATACTTAAACTTTTTGATGAGTAATCTATCTATACTTTGTATATGACCTATTTTTATTATTATCAATAATTATTCATGATTATATCACACAAGTTAATATAACTTCATTTATCAGGCTCACGTTTTATACTTTATTCTCATTTGCAAATCTAAACAGTATTTGGTAAGCCCAATATAATTGTCTTTTTTCCATCAAATTGATCCCATCAAAAAACCTGACTAGATGAACGAATTTGCTTCAGGAAGCAATGGAGATTGGATCAGAGTGATAAACTTTATTCTTGGCTTTGTGTTTAAGGCACATGTACAGTAATAGTAAGGACTCTGCTAGCTAGTAAAGATTAAAGCACAAACATGTCTGTTAAACAATACACCCGAAAGGGATTTAATTATGAAAAATAGGAAATTACATATTGTTTCCAAAAAATACTACAGCTGAAAACGGAGCATGTGTTAGCCTAGAACCATTACTAAAAAGCCTGAAAGGCTGCAGAGGACTGGTACTTTGGCTGCCTCATTTCCCCAGTTGATATACATATTATTGCTTTCCTCTACTGCTTTAATGAGAACACCAAGGTATTACATTAGTTCAGGCATCCAGTGCTGAATCTTTCCTTGTCTTTCAAACTGCAGGTGTGCAGAGCCAGTTGGACCAGTCAGTGAGCACACACTAACACAGCACTGAAGCCGCACATACACAGCAGGATTAGCTATATCACCTCTTCAAATACTGTGCTGGTTTCGAAAGCTTTCACTGGCTATTGCTAGCACTATTATTCTTATCTCATAATTTGGAATTGCTGAAGAATACACTGCTGTCCTCCCCCAGTCTGCTCTTAGAGACTTGGTCCCAAGTCCTGTCAATTCCCTGCTTTTTATATTATCTTAATATATATCATAACTGCTTTCAAAATATATAGGGTGCATTAGAATGAGGGGCCTTGAATTATTCATCTTAAATTGCATGTGGAAACAGAATATTTCTGGGAAATATCAATAGAAGAAAGGAATTAGTTTTCCAGGCAATCTGTTGATTCCTCACTTTTGTCGCTACCAGCTCCCTCAGCAAAATCCCACAGATACACATAACATACATAAACATGCATGCACACATCCACACACCGACTTAAATTTCCCTGAAGTTATTTTGTTGTATTATAATTGATGTATACACTAGGAAATTTTCTGCTTGTATCTGTTCATGAGAACTAAGTCCAGGACATTTTCTGTTCAAATTTTGTATAAAAAGCCAGCTTCAATGACACTTGAAGAGTGCTTCCTTTTACACAGCATTCCTAAGACCCTTCTGTAGTTATTCGTCAAATAAATATTGCTTTCTTCTTGTTTTCCTTTTTTGTTTTTTCTTCTTGTTTTTTTTTTTTCCAGTTCGCTGTATAGTCTCCATTTTTTAAAAAAACTCCTAAGAAGCACTTTCCTGTCAGGCTGAACAAAGAAAGCACGATGATCCTTGACCAGTCCGACTCACTTCTCCACCTTCCCTCCTCCCCTATCTTGATGGGCTACCTGCGCTCCCACTTTCTCGTAATTATTAGATACAATGTTTCAGTCAGAATGAGGCAATCCTATGGGCTGAACAATGCTGAGATCATTCTAGAAGGTCAGCAGGCAGGGTCCATGGGTTGCAAGGAGGAAGAAACTTCCAGGTGGTTTCTGAAACTAGGTTTTTTCAGGGAAGGAACAACTGCATTTCCCGTAGCTCTTAAATCTTTCTCTCAGGGAAGAGCTCTCACTTTTTTCTTGACCTTCCTGCCTCCAACATGTATTCCTTTTTGATTACCTTAAACTCATTGATTATGGACTATAACACCATCTGGAAAATTGCTTCAGTGCCCAGATTAGTGCTTGTGAAATGACTATGAGAAAGGGGTGTGTGCTAAAAGACGAGCAGTCCTCCCTTGTGTCCTTCCACTGGCCTCAAAGATTGCAGCCTGCAGTCCAGCCTAATGCAGAGCATGCTACAAGGGACATTCTGGTGAATGCAGTTCAAGCTAGTTAAATCGAGGTATCAGAAAACTAAAACAAAATGTAAAGTGCAAACCTGATTATTTTTTTTTATTAAATGAAGAATGAAGTGCTTTTTGGAATTTTACAATGATTCAAAGAACTGTGAATGGTTTTTATTAATATATACAGAAAAATAAAAATACACTAGGTAGGCACCGCTTTGTGTCTGATTTATTTAGTGCTAGTTTTCTCTTATTATTCTCTTAAAGAGAGGAATGAATGGAAGAACTGAAACAACTACTATTTGTGCATTGTGGAAAGCTAGTGATGATTACAGAGATTTCAACTCAACATTTGTGAAGCACTGACTTTCCTTCTTACCAGAAAATAATAAGTCACATTTAAAAATCCAGTATAGGAGTCCAGCCAGATAGTTCAGTGGACAAAGCGCCTGCTCAGGCAGCTGCAGGGACGAGGGCTCAATCCCCGGTGTATCCTGCTGGCCCCACTCCATGTGTTCGCTGAGACAGCAATTTAAACTGGGTGTTGTGGCATGTGCCTATAACCCCAGCACTTAAGAGGCTGAAAACAGGAGGATCAGTATGAGTCCAATTTATGTAGTGAAACCCTGTAGATCCTGTACTAAATACATAAAATCCAGAATTTTCAGGTTTTCTGTAACTGTTGATGAGCACATTCGTAGCATATGTATAATATTTCATGTTTAACTATTGCCTGTGTTAATAATATCATATGAATGATAATAAGAGTTAACCTGAAAAATTTAGCCGGGCGTGGTGGCGCATGCCTGTAATCCCAGCACTGGGGAGGCTGAGGCAGGAGGATTGTTGTGAGTTCGAGACCAGCCTGAGCTACAAAGTGAGCTTAAGGCCAGCTTGAATTGCATAGTGAGACCCTGTCTCAAAAAAAAAAAGACAAAAAAAAAAAAAAAAAAAAAGAGTTAACCTGAAAAATTTGTAAACAAATGCATGTAGTTTATATAAAATTAACTTCTTACAAAAGAAAACATGAAGATTAGTCTATACTTTCTAATGTACTGTAATGACTGAATGAATCAAACTGCAATCAGAATACGAAAGCATGCATCTAATAAGTACAAAAAAATTAAACGATGAAGAGTGTGCATGTCAGAATTTAGTCAAAGAGTTTAACTTCGAAATCCACATTTGAGGCATCTATGCTAATCTGGTTATATATTCACAGATACACAAATAGCTTACAAATTATTAACAATAAAACATAATAAACTTATGTGCATTGAGTAAGCATAAACCTGTTTATAAAGGAAACACATATGTTTACTTTATGCACATAAAATATATGTACTTCATATATTCTAGTTTTTGATATGAATATGTATGTTTTGAAATTCTGAAATGATGAATATTACTTTGAAATTAAATAACTTAGTTTTTCTTTACTTCCATGAATCTTTTATAAAAAAGGAATATATTCAAATAATCTAAGTAAATGAGAGAAAATGTAGTTCTTTTCAATTAATTAGTTTTATAGCTCCATCAACATCAAAATAAGAAAAATTGGTAAAATTCAATAAACAGAGAAATATGATTTTTTAACAAAATTTTTTAAAAGTATCTTAGAATTAAACCCTTAAAACATATAGCTTTAAGTTCATAAACTAATAATAGGTGAGAGTTAGCAAAACTAATGCTAAATATTTGCATAAATGTTCTTTATATTTTTAGAAGGCTACTCAACAAAACTCTTTATGAAGACAGGTTATAAAGTAAATACTCTGAGGCAACTGGTGTTCAAAAATACTCAAAATATCTATCAATTCTAGAGCATTTTATGTTTTCCACAAGAATTATATCAATAACTTCTTGGCTGAAAGATTTTTTCTTAAGAAGTTTGTTAAGGAAATGTTAGTTTTAAATTTTTGTTTAAGGCTAGGCGTGGTGGCGCATGCCTGTAATCCCAGCACTCGGGAGGCTGAGGCAGGAGGATTGTTGTGAGTTCGAGACCAGCCTGAGCTACAAAGTGGGCTTAAGGTCAGCCTGAACTGCATAGTGAGACCCTGTCTCAAAAAGACAAAAAAAAAATTCTTGTGTAATAGAGCCTATTTCTTCCATCCAGTATGACATCATTCTCTACTCTGTTTTTTTTATATATTTTGGACTTAATTTACTCCATTGCTGACATATGGAGTTGAGCATTGCTTCTATAAAATGTTTTCTATTTCTATTCTTGCAATATCTTTCCATAATATTATATTATGTACACATGTACAGATCTTATTCACCTATTTATGTCATATAATTATGGCTTCCTCTGATTTGTTCTTGAACAAAATACCTGCAGCTATTGCTTTGTGTTGGGAGCTGACACATTATCATAAGGCTTTCTCTGCCTGTCATGGACTCTTGCCAAGGTACTACTTCTCAACTGCACATATTAGTAGTTTGAAAAATTTCTGCCATGTAATCATTACTCTCAATTCATGACATTTCAGTGATATCTATTTAATTATAATCATTTCTCTATGCTAGAATTTCTGGGATATTCCATTTCTTAATTAGAAACAGCATTAGATCATCTAGGCAAAATCTGAACAAAAGAATCAAAAGTGTTGGTCTTTGTCAAAATTCCCATGATTGCTTTCTAATTTTATGCTGCATATTTGTACTAGTGGATTGATCCTTCTTTTCAGGTATAAATTTGATGAAGATTTTAATATTTCTGACCTATATTTATACTTTTTTTCAGAATACCAGTTTTTTTTTTTTGGGTAAAAAGCCAACATTCATCTCTTTATCTCACTATCTAACTGTTCATGTACCATCTTTTCAATATTCGTTAAAAGAAAAAAATGTAGCAAGTGTTGGGAAAAAAATATTACCTTCAGGTAATTATTTTCCTGCCCCAAATTTCAGTCACCTAATGTGTAATTTATATAAGAGTCTTGAATGCTCATCATCTGCTGAATAATCCTTTGGACACCTCAACATTTCACACAAGTCACTATTGCCTGCTATAGCTATGAATCATTAAATTTTGTCATAAATTCTATTTTATTGGTGTAGTAAAAACATCATAAAAGTATTTGATAAATTTATTGCTTCTTTCTACATTTTTTACATCTATATAGAGATAAGACAAACAAATTCAAAAGCAAGTTAAAAATATCTTAGCCAATTTATAGTGCCTAAGAGGACCAATTAAGACCAAGATTGCATCTCTTGAGCTTAGAGTCTGCCATGTGACTGAAAGAATATAAAATAAGCTTCCCCCATGCTGTTCTCTAGAAGGTGTGCTGTAGAAAGTTATGAGTGGTGTTGGATGCAAAATGTGGTTTCCCAGTGATATTAGGTGACCTAAAATGTCACCACGGTCTTTGAGGATGATTGTCTGAAGAACAGATGACAAACACATTTTTAAACCAGGTCTACTTCGTTTAGTTCATATATATCCCCTTCTGTAAACCCTAGTGCCAGTGAATAAAATAGCTTGGTTACGTACAACTGCTGACAGAACGTTTACACTCTCTTTTTACCAATTCATGCTCACTAGATTCTTAACTTCTCACATAAGAGCTCATGTGGTGGAAAACAGGAGGGGAAGGAAGGTCATGATAATTTCAACTCTAGCTTTATCAGCTAAGACAGTAAGTCAGAAGTCATGTTATATTTTTAGTTAAATGTCAGAGATTATCAACCCCCTCATGTATTGAAAAAAAGAGAGGCTTTGTTTCTCTCATTCCATTTGTACAGTTTCTTGGGTAAATGAGAAAAAGGAGAATACAGAAGGTGATTCTACATTATTCACCTATTCTAGAGAATATATTATTTTCCATTTTTATGTTTATTTTTATTTCCTTTTTTATTAGTTGCTGTACATGCAGTTTACAAGCTCCTTAGGGAGTGTGTATATGTACATAATACAGCTTGTTTCTCCTAGAGAATATATTTCTTTGAAATGCCCCTATAAATAATATCAAAATCAATGTGGTTCTATGCAGGAAGGATAGAAATGCTTTATCACCTTCTGATAGCTGAGCTATACTAGTGCTCCTTCCATTTACTGTTAATATTGATCATCTCAACATGAAGAACAAATTCCAGGCACCATATGCACTGCCACACAGACATGGCCCCAATACATAGTGTATGCTAGCCTGCAAAGGCCAAAGCTAGCAGTCAGCTTTGGGCTCACCCTGTGCAAGCCTAGGAAATCATATTCAAAGAGGTTATACACGCTTGGATTAGATAATAATATAGGAATGAGTGTAGTCCACTGTTGTATCCTGGAACCCTTTTAGCCATTTTGTATTTCTTTTTACTCCTGCATTATTGAGTCCTGTCTTACTGGAGACTGTCATTCTTTAGTTTGGAGTGATAGCAGAGGGTAACAATGCTGGAGAATACAAGAAATTCTGTGAATGGGAACTTGTGGCCTTATTATCTGTCTTTAGGGTTTTTTTTTTTTTCAGGTGTGAATGAACAACCATGGAAATTTGTCACTCACTGTTTTACCAAGATGATTGACCCTGATCAAGAGAAAAAATTTGGAGTGCTCAGATGCAACAGGGTCAGGAAAGTACTATTTAACATCTCTGGCATTAGCTTGGACAAGTCTTGCATTACAATTCTTGTGATGATAATGCATGGTTCATTGTAGGAATGTGATCTAACAGAGAAAACAAGGGCTAATATCCCAGTTTGGTTTGGCATACCGGGAAAGGAGCCCATTCCAACTGTACTGGTGAGCAAAGGAAAAGAACTTCCAAGATGGACAGTTCAGGAGGGAAATGACGGTGAAAAAAATATTTATTTTGGGCTGGCTACAGTAGTGGGAGCCATATCTTATTGAAAGAGATTGAATCCGAATGGATTTGTACTCAACTTCTCAGGAAAATAGAGAAGATGTTATTTTTTTCTCAAAAAATAGAGACTTTTATTCAAAGACTTTTGTTATAGAAGAGGTACTGAATATAGGGAGGGGATAAAGTGACTGTCTAGTGTTGTCGTTTTTACTTCATCAACAATTCTTTTTCATGTATTTTAGTGCAGGGTCTATAGCGTCTTACTACACAGATTGGACTCAGAGCGATCCTCCTGTTTTCAGCCTCCCAAACGCTGGGATTGCAGGCACACACCACCGCGCATCTCAGTTACTGCCCCAGTGCGCCCCGGGGGCGGGGCTGGCAATGGCAAGGCAGGCTGCCATCAACAATTCTTATGCTCCCTCTCAGAGCTTCTTGATAGTAGGACACGGTCAACTGAGCCATGCCAGCTGAGTGGCAAATGATCTCCTACATGCACAGCCACCAGCTTGTCCTGGCTTATGTGTCTGGCCTATGCCACAGCCCTCAGGTGCAATGATACACTCTAGCAGACTTACAGGGTGCGCTGTGCTCAGGTGTGCAAACAGAAGAGCAGAGAGGTTCATATATCACGGGAAAAGGTCGGTGATCAACGGAATACAGGAAGCAGAAGATAAATGACTTCTCCTTCTTTTATGCAGAATTTCCAGAAATTAATATATCTTCCCTGATAAAATTTCTGAGAAGCTGAGTAATAAATTACACAATATAAAAAATGGAAGCTAGTTCAATATGCACATCCATGATTTCTCTCCTTTGTCTTTTTACATTTTTAATCAATGAGGCAGCTTTGGATTTGCACCTTCTCTCTCTCGCTCTTTCTGTCTCTCTCTCTGTTTCTCTCTATTTCTCTCCCCTCACTCTCCTCATATATAATATCAGAGGCAGACTATCATATAGGGATGTGGTAGAAAGTTAGCAAAAGCTACAGTGAAAAGAAAACATGGATGAGCAAAAGAAACGTTCAATGAATTTTTACAGGACCACGATATAAATATATATAATTGAGACAATGTCTTGCTATGCAGTTCAGGTTGGCATTGAAATCAGTGATTCTCCTTCCTCAGCCTCCTGAATGCTGGGACTAAGGGCATGTGCCATCAGACCCAATATAAAGTATATATATTCGTAAGTCATTTTCATTATTATTCCATAAGACTTTTTTAACATAATTGGTCCAGAGTCTCACTCTTAGTGATCCTCCTAGTTTTAGCTCCCCCAGTGCTGTAGTTTCTAGCACGCACCACCGTGCCTGGTCTTGACAGCAGGCTCATAGTGCCTGGAGGAGAACCCCAGTATGGCATGTGATGCCAGGGATCCAATACCGGTCCCTGCACTTGATTCCTGTCACCTCATGGCACACTGGGATTAAATATTTAGAATTGGACATTTTTTCCTTCTTGCTAGATATCTTCCATGGGACTTATTATCTATTTTTTAAAGCTTCATACATTTCATTAACATTCTATATGTATTTGAAATTTATTAAGTAGAGAAGATTTATCAGTGTCTGTTTTATCTTTTCACACCATCACACTTATTATGGTCTTATAAAAATTTATTAATTGTTTCTTTTGCTCTTCCACATTTTCTTTACACTGTAGCTATTGCTACCTTTCTACCACATTTCTATATGGTAGTCTGCCTCTGATACCTCTATGCATCAGAAAGTATTGATGTTTGAACATGTAAATGTTTTTCTACAAATAGTTTAGCTTCCTGAATATCTTCTTTATTTTGAAGCTCTTATTCTTTAGAATATTGTTTATTTTCAATATAGTTTTTAGAATGTTAAAATATCAGGAGAGAGTACAGTTATCTACTTTATCTCCTTTTCTGAGAGATTATTGAGATCATATGGGTTTGTTGTTATGATACTCTCAGAGTTTGCTGTATGTGTTCTCATAACCTAAAGAAGTAGCAAGACTCCGAGGAGAACGGTTGCCACTTACCTGTAGAGAGACTCGGGTGAACATGTAGGCCTCAGGATTAATAAAATCTGTCAATGCTCTGTGCTTGACAGTCCCCTATGAAGCTCTCAATACCTCTGAAAGTATTGCATGTCCCCAGGGATACAAAGAAATTCTCATAGTAGAATTGAGTTTTTCCACAAGAATATAAAATTATAGTTCAAAATGAAGTTTTATTAGGCTAAATGAAATGATAGAACTTGGCATTTCATTGTCCTCTAGACTGCAGAGTAGGATTCATACACATGAGACCCAAAATAGACAGTGCATGCGAGAATGAGCAGACTTCATCAGCGGCGGCTGCCCTCCCCCTCCTCATCCCACAGGTGGGCCAAGCTAAGCTGGCTTCCAGGCTGTGGATGAAACCGTCTCTCTTCAATGGCCTGATTTAAGGAATAAACCCTTTTCTCCCGTAAACGACCATTTACATTTGTGTTCTTGAACTGCTGATATTATATCTGGTAGGCAAGGCTGTCTGCTGTAGCTATAAATCAAATCTGAATTAGTAAGACCATGTGACATCTTTCATTAGCATTTTAAGAACAATCAAAAGCAATGAAAAAGTATCTCTGTTATTTTTCTTTATTGGTCATTTAAATCGATCAGTTTCTTATTTCTCATGAAGGCATAATGACTTCTTATATGATATAAAAACGATGTGGCATTCAGGACGTTCTCTTTGCTAACTTTTAGTTTGAGTGAATAAAACAAACTACTTTACTTGGTACATATTATTTTAATTAATTGTTTAGAACTGGACATTTTTTTCTTCTTTTAAGTCCAATACCAAAGAAGTATTTTGGATTTACTAAAAAATTATTCTAACTTTAAAACTAAAAGAAACAAAGAAAAATACCTATTTCTAAGATTCAACATTCAAAATCAAAATTTAAAATAAAGTCAGATGAATCCAATATTTAGGCATTTATTAGTTACATAGAGAAAATATGACATCGTGGTATTGATGTTAGTAGTTTTTTTCTGATATATTTGCTTACTCTGAATCCATCAATGGTAATATATTTTAAAATTGTTCTTTTTTTCTTTTCCACAATTTATAGTTTTTCAAAGTTACTAACATATGACTCAGGTTGCCTAGCAACTCATAGCTGACTTTAACCAGACAGGATGTTTATCTCAGGACTAAGGTAGCTTGTTTGCTTTAGGCACTGAGGCCTAGTCCCACCTACTGACATTTGGTCAATTTCCTAGCTTCTGTGGCCACCAACACATCCCCCTTTAAGGAAAGAAAAAAAATATGTATGATAGGTAGATAAACACCTGCTTTCTTTTAGTTCATTGAGAAGAAAGTTTTGTATGAATATTATTTAGACAAGATATCATGTATGCATCTTATCCTCTGAATAACTACTATGAAGCAACAATATGCAGTGTATTAATTGTTGTACTACTAACCTGTTGTGAAACTGTTTCATTGCTATTTGATGTGGTTTTCGCATTAAAATGAATTAAATAAAAAAGAAAAACAACATTGTTGAGCCCACAGGCTCTGAGTATCTCAGGAGCAGCACAAATTTATGTCCTCATTAGGAAAAAGAAAAGTAAGATCTACAAGCATCTTGTATCAGTTATTTCTTTCTATGTAATATATTATGTTAAAAGAAGTTTGCAGCAAAAGTCAATTATTTTGTAATTATCTATTGTTGCATAATTGCTATGTATTGGTAATGTAGGCAAAGCTCAGTTTAAACTCACTGGCTCAAGTTCTATGTGTGGGGTGGCCAAACTTACAACCAGGCCTATGGTCCAATAAATACTTGGTGAGAGAGGACCAACTGCCCAGTCTCAACTACATATTTGTCAAATGAATTGCTTTTGAACTATTGGTCTGAGGGCCTTCTTTCTACTCTAGGTCTTGGCCATAAGCCACTGAAGCACTTTCTCAGAATCCCTAATTTCTGCCAGTTCAGATACCTCAGTTGGCTTCCCTTAAGAAAGTTTGTGTATGAGAGGAAAAGCACTATGAAGTAGTGCACAGGCTCTGTGTAACTTACTCTGAGTAGGAGTATCCCAGGAAGGTACATTCGATTCACTACAAATGAGTTACTAAATCAAGACTATACTCAAGGGGAAAGGCTCTCTCTGTGGCAAGTCTCATCAGAGGTTATCTTGGAAGTGCCTTCCACACAGCTACTACATTTCCTTTCTGATGGGCCAAAGTGGATATATGCAAAACCATAAAAAATGGCAATGCTTTACAGCAGGATATGAGAGATATCTTTAAGGTGACATTGTTTAATATCAGAGACACTCTTGAGTCACAAATTCATAACTTCTTTTGGAAGCCCAATGTTTGGAGGTGTGAGCGAGGTGATGGGGATATGCAGTGGGAAGATGATAAATTTATGAAAGTTCTAAAATACAATATTTGGATTGCTAAATGTAAGCCATGATTTTACTGAACTTTTTCCTTCCTAGGAGAGATTAAGAACCTATTGAAGCCACATCTGTGTGCTGTACATAGAATTTGGTAGTCTGCCTGCACAGGTTCCTCAGAGAAACATTCCCTCCACTTGGCTTGCTCATTTCACGTTCTGAAAAGGTGAAATGCATATTATTTGCTAATCAAACACTGAAGCATTGCTCTTTAAGGCTACAAAGGAGTTGGACAGGACTTTTAGTTTTAGCAGATTCCATTATAAATTTCATATAAGATATTTTGGCAAACATGATTGTGTTACTCAGTGGAATTTCATGTATGAGCTTGTTAATATTTCAATTTATTTCATTACAACTCTTTATGTAAAATAAATAATATAAAAATGTTTTTAATATGATGAGATGAAATTATGTTTAGGTATCTCATTCTCTGGAAAATTTGGGGCTGGTGTTGATTATGAATGATGATTTGAACAAAACACTGGCTAAATGAATATATTTTTCTCAGATCATTGGCTGCCAACTCTTTATAATGGATGTACTGAATTTGAAATCTAAAAACCAAATACGCTTTGAAATTAATATTATACTCATTACAAGAGCATATACTGGCATCAAAGCAGGAATCCTGTCTCCAAATTATTTCTGGACTGAAATATTTGGTGTGTGTATTTACACAGCCATGGATCTTTAAGTTCTGTTATTTTTCTGTGCAAATGAGGCATAGTGAATTATGCCCTGTTAGTGCTTTGATAATGCCTTATCTGTCTACTTTCATATACCCTGAGCAGTCTTGTAATGTTTTGATATCTTCACTGAGGGTCAAAATACACATGTTCTTACATTTATTCAGTAGTGTTGGATGGATAGAATTTTAACAATTATTGACAACTTCGATTTTTTGCATCCGAGTGTAATTTCAAACAGAAAGGTTTTGGTTACATAAAATAAATTTCTTTAAACTAAATTTTAAAGTTATAACATGAAATATGAAGAGGCTTTACTATGGAATACTAAACTATGTATTTATTGATCAGAAGCAATTTTCAAAAACTTATTACTAAAATTAGGAGCACATCATTTTCAACCAATATATTCTACCATTTACTGTGTAGATAAAGAAATTTTAGGGGCCGGGAAGATGGCTCAGTGAAATAAGCACTTCTCTGACAAGTACAAGGGCCTGAGTTTGATCCCTGGTTCCTCAAAGAGAAAAAAAAAAAAGAAAGAAATTTTAAGGATCCTGAAGCTTGTCCTTAGGTAAGCTAAAGATATGGCTTAAACACTTTTTTTTTTTTTTTTTGTTACCTTTACTTATTTTTAAACTATTTAGGTTTGTCTCACCCATTGAAGTTCAAGGTTATTTCTCCTTTAAGATTTTTTTTTTCTCCTTTAAGCTCCTAATTTATGTTTAGTGAACACAATATGCTTTAAGAAAAGTGATAATATGATCCGTACCTCGTAAAATTTTAAAATAACATAAAAGTTATCAATTCAAGAGCAAACAAAATACTTCAGTATCTTCTGAACTGTTAAAAACTATGGGATAACTGAAAATTTTGTGTCGTGCTCTTTCTTGTATTGGGTTTATATAACAATATGGATGGCAGATTTAGAACTCATGTTTGTGAAAGTAAAGCCCTGTCACATGGAATGTATGTCACAGGCCCTTTGGAGAAGTTGTGGTTCAGCTTGTCAATTTAAACAAAAACATCAGCCTTTTTGAAAATTCTAGTGATGTATTTTCTATGTTGATATATTCCCTGAAGATACAATCACTGTCTGCCTTTCCCAGCTTCTCGGAAACACAGAAAGTTTTCACGTATTCATTCCTTCCATGCTCAGAAGTGTTTTAAGAATCATCCTTTGGATCCTGGTCAAGATAAAAGATGAGAAATATTTCCGTGTTTAAGATTTATTATGTCTTTGGGGACAGTTAATTGTGAACTTGTGTGGATGCAGAAACTCCCAGTGAGGTAAGTGGATCATCAGGGCCATGTGGATTAACCCTGACATCCACAGCACAGTGTACTGTGAGGAGGGGCGGCCTCGCTGGAGCTGGGTAACAGATGCAGACCTGTTGCTGTTACGCTCCTCCCTGCTCCGCTTCCGATCATCTGTAATGAGTTGCTTTGGTCTGCCATACCAGAACACTTCTGCCTTGGAGCTTTCTAGGCAGGGACTGAACCCCAGGAAACTGTAATCCAAAGAAAACTCTGCCCTCGGTGTTTATGTGAAGCATACATCCCAGTAATGAGAAAGTGATATATATGTCACCTCTTCAAAATGTTTGGTTTTCAAAACTGCAGTGATAGAAAAAAATTTGAAAAAATATATTATCTTTTAATGATAGAACTTGAAAATATTATAATTGTTGTAAGAGACAGACCATTCAAAATATGTTTGAAATGTAATTACCGTATTTTTTGTCACCACAGTATCTATTTTATACAGATTTAGAGGAAGCAGGGAAATTTAACAGTAAAGACAATACTTTGATACAGTTCTGTAAGCTGTATTCTGTCATTGTTTGATGTTGGGAGCCGAGCCAAGATGGCGCCCGCTCCTCGCTCCCCCGCCCATCGTGTCTGCAAAGATGGCGCCCATATCCTGCTTCCTGATTCTTGTTTTTGTACAACTCATCGCCTTATTTAGTTATGATAAATCACCCTGTCGCTGAGGGCCTATCCGCAGGCGCTGCGTGGCTCCCCCTGATTGGATTGTGTATACTATATAACCTGTTGCATAAGGAAGTTGCACATGCTTGCACGGTAGGAGCCGCGGATAGGGGACACATGTAAAGGCTTGCATCCCACTTGATAAAGGCTTGCTGAACCCTGCGTATGAGTGTCTGAGCGTCTTCTTCCGCGGGACGGGAGCGGCGCCGGACAGTTTGCCTTGTTAACAAGTTCTATCCATAATTCATAAGAACTTGGAATCTTTGGTGAGTCTGTTCTAGGTGGGCTACAGCCATAAGACTGGGCTCTGCTGCCTTTTGCTGTTTACTTTTCAAGAAAGTGAGTATTTCCTTTGTTAGATTTTCCATAAAAGAAATCCTACTCATGATTTACATTTTTGAAAACTATTCTAGTCAGATTTACTTGGCTAATGGTTACCTTTCAATATTCTTCCTGATGATGTCTTGGGAACCTGTTCATCAAGGTGGGATCTCAGCTTTCTATGCAGAAGCCTTGGACAGCTATGCCTGTCCTCTCTGCCTGCTTCTGGAACATGGTGGGGCAAATCCATCCTTCATGAGTCAGTTTTCTCCTGTTATTTCTGTGTACCACAAGCTGGGACATTTGTAATGAACACAATGATACATTTTGTTCCTTGATTATAAGGCCAATCTAAGACCAAGATGCAACATATACTGAGTGCATTACGGCTGAAACCTAGCAGGTCAGAAGGACTCAGTGTATAAGAGATGGATAGGACAAACAGAATCCTTTCATAAGGAAATCATTTCCATGATAATGAAGTTAAGTAAAACATGAGGACAGCAACCTCATAACATCATCAGCTATTTGAGGTCATGCTTAAACTTTCACTGAATATTACGTTTCCAACAAATTAACTTTTTGGGAAACATTTTAACCACAGCATTCCTGTACTCTACAAAACTATCATAAGAACTGTGCTGCTATTGTATAATCATGAGACAAAGAACTTGATGTATTCTCAAGCTGGGCTATAAGCTGTGCATTCAGCAGCAAATAGATTTACTATGCTTCTGATAACATGAAAATCTGTTTGAATCTATGCTCCATAAACACATAATTTTCAAACCAATTTACCTAGATTCTTAGGATTTTGAATTTTAACATATCACAGGAACATTCTGCTTAGCTGAAATAGGCATGTTGTCATCTGGCAATGTTTTAAAACTTTTAACTATTAATTTTTCATTTTCTTAAACAGAGGGATGTCACTGTCATTTGCAAAGATGAGAGAAATTATGGAGTTAGTGGTTAGAACCTGTAAATTTCAGTTCATTTGGGGAAATTCAAATTATCTGAATTTTAGTTTTTTATATGCAAATTAGGATTATTCCTCTACATCTACAGAGTTGCTAAGAAGCCAATGTATGTAAAAAATAAAGGAATCACTTTAGGGATTCCTTTTTTCCTGAAATTTTACAGGAAATTATATTAATTTCAATGTTGTCTACTCTGATCTTTTTAATTTCTTTTCTACTTTCTTACTTTGTGGTTACTTCCCTTACTAGAGTTTGACACCATGAGGATGCACTATTTCAGTTGTGTTTGATGCAATGGAATTTCACAGTATACTTAGCTAGTCAGATGTACTTGCCTTAGGTCTTTTTTCATTGTAAATCAAACTTAGGGCCTTGTACTTGCCAGGCAGGCACTGTGCTACTTAACTATATCCCCAGTCCTAGCCTTAGTAATTATTTTCCTTTGAAGATGTCTTCATTAGTGTTAGATACAGATTAATTGAAAAAAATCTGTATTTTTGGTTTTAGTTTCCTCTCTCATATTGTAAGCATAATTATCTTGCACTTTGCATCAGATCTTCTTTTCTAATGTCACTGTTTTTCTTTTTCTTTCCTTCTTCTTCTTCTTCCTCTTCCTTCTCCTACTCCTCCTCCTCTTCCTCTCCTACCTTCTTGTGTACCTACATCCTCTTGCCATCCTTTCAAAGAGCAAACTCTTGGATTCATGGATCCTGTGGATTTTTCCTTAATGAATTGATTCTGAATGAATGAATTGTATTAATTTCAATGTTGTCTACTCTGATCTATTTAATTTCTTTTCTACTATCAAGAGTCAGTTTAGGATTGTTCTTGTCTTTGAGATGCATTAGGTTTTTTTTTTATTTAAGATGACTGTATTGATTTAATGTTTGCATTTACAGTTCCAAACTTCTCTTTCATACCATTTCTTTGTGTTCCATAGCTTTTGGCATGTTGTAATTTCATTTTAATTTGATTCTGGAACACCTATTTTCTTTGCTGATTTCTTCTGTGACTCACTGACTACTCAGCAACATACTTTTTAATATGCACTATTTGTGTACCTTTTGTGACTTCTTTTACTGTTGATCTCTAGTTTTATTCGTATGCTGGGGATTATTTAAATTATTTTGTATTTAAGCATGTTTTAGTAACTAAGAATTGTTCTATATAAGGACGTTGTATGTGATGATGAGTACAATATATATTCTGTTGTTGTATGAAACATTCTGAAGATATCTGTTAAATCTGTTCAATGGTGTGGTTTACATCTCATGTTTCTTTTTATGTTTTGTTTGGTTGACCTGACTAATCATGTGAATGGGTTATCACAGTGCTTCATTATGACTGCATTGGTGTATCTGACCTTTTACATCTAATAGTTCTCATTTTCTGGAGTTTGATGTTGACATTTGGACTATAGATATTTATATCTGTGATTTCTTTCTGTTCACTTTACCAATATCTAGTGACTATCTTTCTGTTTTAGGATCACTTTTGGTTTTAAATTTGCTGTTTCAACATAATATAGTCATTCCTGCTTGTTTTTTTTTTTGTCTTTTTGAGACAGGGTCTCACTATGCAGTTCAGGCTGGCCTCGAGCTCACTTTGTAGCTCAGGCTGGTCTCGAACTCACAACAATCCTCCTGTCTCAGCCTCCCGAGTGCTGGGATTACAGGCATGCGCCACCACACCCGGCTATTCCTGCTTGTTTTGAGGTTTGTGTTGATCAACATATTGTTTTCTATCCTTTCACTGTAAGTCTATATATTTCCTTTTCAGTGAAATCTTTCTATGTTAGACAATATATGATTGCATTTTCTCTTTTCTTATTTTAATTTTTTCATACTGAGGATCAAACGCAGTACCTTGTCTTTGCCAGGCAGGCTCTTATGCCACTGAACTATATCCCAATGTATTTTGTCTTTCTGCTAGTCTCTGTGTTTTAATTGAGGAGTTGAAATGATTTACACTAACAGTTATTCAAAAGAGCCTTTGAGTTCTCTCAATTCATTATTTATTTTTCTTTTGTCTAACTCCTTTCCCAGTTAGATATATCCTTTATTTTCAGCCCTTTGGTACTTGGGGTCTCCTTGATCTTGTATCAGAATCCTTTACATATTTTCTTCAATGATGCATTTATTTAGGGTTTTATTATTGTAGAAATTCTTCTCTGTCAATTTTGAAGGCTAATTTTTCAGTAGATAAAAGTTTTCATTGACAAGTATTTTCCTTTCAGAGGTTGAAAATCTATGCAAATCTTTCCTGGCATGTACGATTTGTGCTAAGTTATTAGCAGTTATTTTGATTGGCTTGCCATATTGGTTGCTTACTGTTTTTTTCTAGCTGAATTCATTATGTCTCCTGTGGGATTCTTAGAATTTGAATTATAAAATATTGTAAAGAAGTTCTTTTCTGTTGATGGTTGTTTGGAATCCTCCATGTTTCTTTTCTTTTTTTGGTAGAACTGGGGATTGAATTTAGGCCTTTGTGCTTGCCAGGGAAGCGCTTATTCCAAATGGTGAATTCTTCTCCTGGATCTAGAAAGTTTTCAGAGATGATTTCAATAAATATGTTTTAATACCTTTTGGTGTATTTTCCAAAATTTTCTTTATTCCTCCATTTCTAAGGTTTTGGTTTTGAGTCACTTATCAACTGCTGCTTCTGAGTTCTCCAGTTTCATGTCCTTTGTAGGGTATCACTAAATATATGTTCTACTACTTCTTCCTTGGCAATTTCTGACATTCATATTGGTTAAGTCAACCACCTAATCCTCATTGAATTTTCCCATCGTTTGTTTTGGGTAGTTATAGCTTTTAGGGACAAACTTGTGGTAAATTTTCATGTTTCTATTACTCTTGTGCTGTGAGTTGAAGATCAGCTAAAGAAGAGTAACTGGTCCTACTATGGAGTTCTCTTTAGTAAGACTGTCTCCCCGTGATGCATTCTTGAGTTTCATTATAATTTAGTGTTTCTACCTCTTTTCAATCTTTTAGTGTTATATATGAGGATATACTTTCTGTCCAATCTTCCCCTGGGAGCTTGATCACCTATAAAACTCTAGAAGGAGAAAAACAAAGTACAGCAATGTTAATTATACAAAGATATTGTCATACTAGTATTAACATACTTGGTAAAAACCAAGTGAATGCAAGAACTGTGACAACATTAACAATAGAAAGGAAAATAGCAGTAACAATACGCAAACTGGATCAAATTCTGACATCTCAGAATGCAAAACCATTGCCTGTTTTCACTTCTTTGTATACAACCTGCAACATCTTATACCTCCTTACTTGTAACAAATTCTTCCTTATTCATTTCTCCTTCCTTTCATCTCCCCTATATTTAAACTCACACTCTCTGAAGAACCAGGCAGAGTTTCTTAACAGCCAGGGAACCATGTGTCACTCTGATTCTGCCTGTTTTCTCACAAGCAAACTTTTGGGGGATCTAAACTTTTCTTTATAAAAATGCATGACATTCAAGTTTAAAGGTCGTATTTTATTTTATTTTTTATTTTTTTTCCCATTTATTTTTATTTTATTGAAATACAAATGTCAATCACACAGTTTCAAAACACCATAACCATACAGAGTCGATGAAATAATACATTGCAAACTGTTTTCATAATGTTTTGGTATTGTACAAGGTGCATACATGATATTATATTTACAGGTATTTATGTGGCTGAATTATATCACAGATTCAATAATTATTTACCTAG
>PVKA01020407.1:0-40383 GCA_004027165.1 Ctenomys sociabilis | reverse complement strand
ATGTAATTCAGGTATAAAAAATAAGATATGCAAACAGCTACACTCTCTTTATTTACTGATAAGAGACATACGGTATAATAATGTCTGTAAGTATAATATCATGTATGTACCTTCAATGATACCAAAACATTATGAAAACAGTTTGCAATGTATTAATTTATCAAATCTATCTTGTCAAGGTATCTTAAAACTATCTCACTGATATTTGTACTTCAATAAAACCAAAATTAAAAAATAAATAAAAAGGTAATGTTTAAGTTTATTCTCAATAGAGTCTATTTATAATGCTTTAAGAATGGCTTTAGAAGTTTTTTAGATAATTCCAACTTGGTTGTGCTAATGCCCTGAAAAGAAACTTTATTTGCAGTTAAATAATATAAGAAGGTTATATGCTAGGTGTGCATCTCAAGTTTTGTGATCTGAATTAAATAATTAGGGTTTGAAAAAAATAAAAAATAATGAAGTTTATACTTTGTGTCAGTAATATTTCTCAAAATTGGAAACACGTATGTATTTTTGATCAATTGTATGTGAGCAGTAATGCTACACTGACTCAGTCAAGGTTACCCCTAAATCTCATGGTCATAGAATATTTTGAAATACAGAGATATTTTTGATTCAAAAAAGTATGATAGCCAGGGGATATAGCCCAGTGGAGCAGTACCTGCTTGGCAAGCACAAAGTCCTGAGTTTTATTCCCAGTACACACACACACACACACACAAAGACAGAATGATCAATAAAAGGTTGCCAAACATAAAATTCTTTTATACTGTGGCAAAATTCTATGGGAGGAATATAATGAAAATATGAGTCCAAGCAGAAAAGGGAAGTTCATAAATTTCCATCAGTTAAGAAAGAAGAGCTTGATCACTTACCTTGCATGTAAAAGATCCTGAGTTCAACCTCTGGTACTGCAAAAAGAAAAAGGATAGGAAAACTTCATCAGTGCCCAGAAGCATACAATGTAATCCCAACTACTGGGGAAGCTGAGGCAGGAGGATCAGCTTTGAGGCCAGCCCAGACAATTTAATAAAATTGTCTCAAAATAAAAAAAAAAAAAAATGACTGGGATGTAGTTTGGAGTGGAATATTGCCTAGCATGTACAAAGCCCTGGGTTCAATCCTCATTACTAAAAAGGAGGAAGAAGACAAGGAGGAAGGGGAAGGCGAACAGTTTGTTCAGTAATATTTAAATTACTGACCCTGTTTATGTTCAGTAAATGTTTATGCCCTTAGAAATAACACTGACCTAGAATCATTAGATTTTTTCCTACAAACAAGTTTTTATAATGAAAGAGGAGAACTGAAAGGTCATCTGTCTGGATTTTATCTGTTAACTCCTCAAACTGACTACAGATAAAGCCAAGTATCTCTACTATACTGAAATGATCCTGAGGCGTGGCTTAGAATAACTGTAATTCTGAAATGGTACTGCATCAAAATCTTTATTCTGAGGACACATCTTTTTTTAAACAGAGAACTTCTCAGTGATTAAGTGAAAAATGAAGGTAATGTTTACAAAGCATTTTGCTGTTAGGTCTCCAGTTTGCAGATCATCCAGAGTAAGACTAAGCAGTCACAACTATTCCTTCTAATTAATGAGTGAATGACTTAAAATACTTCCTTTCACATATCTGGTAAATTCACACAATAAAAACCTGTTGGGCTACAAAGTTTCCTTCCTTTGGTATAGAGATGATATGATTAGTGCAATGCCTAGAATATGATAGGTATCTATTCTTGTATGTTGGTCAGATAAACTGATTTTTAGGAAGGAAAGAAACTCTGAGGCATAATGGATAATGAAATTGAATAGCCAATTACTCTGAAATCTTGGTCACTAAAGATCTGTATCTGATTCATTTTTTTCTGCAGCAAGTGAGAGGGAACTTTGTTAGGTTGCAAGCCTGCATCTCAGAGCTCCGCATGTTACAGAAAGAAGGTTGTTTTAGACCACAGAGCATCTCTTTGCAGCTAGCAATAGAGGACGGACTCCAGCAGTTCAAGCAATATAGCAGACATGTGAACAAAGGTGCTGCTCTGCCCTACACTTCCCTGGAGGTAAGAGGCATTAACTTTTAGGACTCAAGCCATCTTCCCATTTTGGTCTCTATAGGTGTTTCATTATTTATAATCCTTACGTTGCTCTCTGTTTCATATAATTCAGTGTAATTTTCAAGGCCAGATTCTTAGTTCTTTGCAGGCAGAAGACATATTTCTCTTTATCCTATAACCTATACAAGGATTAAACTACAGATAGGCATAGAAAGTGGCTCAGTAAAATAGAGACCAAAATTATAAGGAAAAGCTGAAATAAAATCTGAATATACCATCTACCTTTAGATTTTTGGAATCTGAAAACAAAAATTAAACTGTCTAGATTGGTATTGATATTTATGTTTACCTGAATATCAATAAGAATTTATAATTATCCTTAACCAAATTTTGGTATCAAAATTTACTTGGGTTATCAAATATACAAATGTAATAATTGCTTCTATTCTAGTGCCAGACTGAGGTAATCTTAAGAATATAATAAGTCAGGTCATGGCTGCATACTCCATGGGTGCATGGTGAGTATGAATGAAAATACTTTTTCAGCTTTGGTAACTTCAGGCAGCAAACAGGCTAAAAATAATTGTGTGAGACTTTTAGCTTCTGGTTTCACATGTAAGGAACTTACAAGTTGCTACTTTATCCTGTTAGTAAAATACTAAGCAATAACAAAGTCAACAACTCTGCTTAAATCCCTAAGAGAAGTAAGTTCACAAGGCAAACCACTGTCTCCAAAATTAGAGAGACAGATAGACAGAATCACAGCATCCTGGAGCGGAAACTGGTTCCCTCGGTAGGAAAATATGAACTCTGATGAAAACTAAAGGTTAGATAAGACCAAGTCTGAAAGTTAAAAACTCCTCAAGGACTCAGTCATGGAGAGGCCTCAGGGAGTATAAGCAGGCTCTCACAATAAATGTCAAGGGGAAATTGCCTCATGCCTAAGCAAAGGGGAGGATAAGAGCAACCTTTTTGAAATATACAAGAGCATTTGGTTCTTTTTAACAATTTCTGGCCTCAAAAGATAGTTAAGCAGCTAAACAGAGCCTAACCTTCTGGGATCTTATCAGAGCCTAACTGAAGTAGGAGACATGAAATACAAAACTTGGCAGAGGATCCCCCATCTCCTTGCCATCAATCTTCTATTCTAGTGCCAGACTGAGGTAATCTTAAGAATATAATAAGTCAGGTCATGTCTTCCTCAATAAAGGCTTTTGCCTCCCATTTAAAAAAAGAAAGAAAGAAATACAAAGCTTGGGCCAGCAATAACCTTCCACATAGGAGTAGACTCTAGGCCTCCTATTCCATCTAATGGGGAGGGAAAAAACTGAGAAAATTAGTCCAGAGGCATGAATTCTCAAAAACTGAGATCTAACATAATGTAAAATATAAATTATTTTTATAAAATATCATGTAAAATTATTTCATATTAAATTTTATTTTGTTACATTTATACAACTTATGTATAATTTTTATTATTTTATATTTCTGTTCTAATATAAAGTAATTTAATGTAATATAATTCTAATTAACGCTTCCCTTCCTTGCATACATTACCACATATTACTAAGGGCCCAGTAAAACAGTTACTTTGGCTCTGTACATCCTGTCTGACTATCAAGAAAATGCTATAAGGCATAATAAAAATCAATGACACTTTTGAAAGACAAAACAAGCCATGACAGGGATATTGGTGCTACTGGATATACAGTTTAAGACAACAATGATGATATGCTAAGGGCTCTAACAGATACAAGAAAAAACAATTTGGCAAGAAGTCTAACAAATAAAGTAGGCAACATAACAAGCAATAGAAATCAAACACTGTAATGGAAATGAAGGTTTTTTTCAGGCATGGTGATTATTGTAGTTAGGGTTTACAAGAGAAACAATTTAATACAGGACACAGAGTTTATAGGATTTGGCCACAGAGATAGCTCAGCAGTCTAAGCTCCTGCCTAGGCAAGTACAAGGATTCAATCCCTGGTACCGAAGGCCATCCCAGCCCCACCCCAAGTGCACCAAGCCAGCCACCACAGCCACACATGGTGGGACATGCCCATAATCCCAGTGCTGGGGAGACTGAAACAAGAGGATCACTACAAGACCAAGCTGCATAGTGAGACCTTATACCAAATACTTACAATTAAAAAATAATAATTTGTAGGATTATTTTATAATAGTCACCAAAAAAATTAAATACAAAAGCGTGTAGGAAATCTTTCCACACACTAAAAATCCAAAGAATCCAGCTGAGGGCCTGGATCCCATGGCAATGTCCTGCATGAGTCCAACTAAAGACCTAGAGCCCATGATAATGCCCCCTTCTAATCAAACTGGGGGCCAAAAGCCCACAGCAAAGTGTCAGGCAAGCCTGTATTATGAGACTTTAAGGCAAAGACAACTATTAGGCATAAAGAAAGGTATTATAAAATGGTAAAGAAGTCAGTTCTTCAATGTTATGTAACAATTTTAATATGTATGCCCCTAACAGAATGTCATAATTGAGTATATTAAAGAAATTTGAGTATATTGAAGTAGCCAGCTATCTGTCACTGTGACAAACTACCTGAAAAACCAACTTAAAGGAGGATGAGATTTATTTTGACTCACAGTTTAAGAGGTTTAAGCCCATGGTCACTTGACTATCATTTCTAGATCTGTGGTAAACCAGTACATCCAGATGGAAGGGCATAGCAAGTGAAAGCTACCCAGCTCATGGTGGCCAGGAAGCAAAGACAGAGAATCACAGAGGACAAACATCCCCTTCACGGGTATGCACCCAGTGATCTACTTCCTCCAGCTAGGCTCAGTCTCTTTCTATAACTTCCTAGTAACGTCACAGGCCACAACCAAGCCTCCATGGCCTTTTGGGGACATTCCAGGCCCAAACTGTAAAAATTAGGTAAAATTATATAGAATTTCAGATTAATAAATAAATCTTCTGTATGTATTTGGAAACGTCAACAACCTCCTATCAGAAATAGATCCAGCGGGATCAATAAGGTAAACACAGCCAGGCATGCTGGCACATGCCCGTAATCCCAGCACTCGGGAGGCTGAGGCAGGAGAATTGTTGTGAGTTCGAGATCAGCCTGAGCTACAAAGTGAGCTTATGGCCAGCCTGAGCTGCATAGTAAGACCCTGTCTCAAAAAGACAAAAAATAAATAAATAAATAAATAAAGTAAACACATAATTGAACTAATAAATAACACCAATGATCAACTAGATATAATTAGCATCTATAAAATATATGATTCAAAAATAGAAGCATACACATGCTTTTCAAGCTTATATGGACTAATGAATGTATACCACATTCTAGACCATAAAACATCTTTGTTTTTTTGTACCAGGGACAGAACTCAGGACCTTACATATAAATCTATAAAACATTTCTTGGGCCGGGGAGATAGCTCAGTAGAATAACCGCTTGCCTGGCAAGTGCTAGGGCCTGAGTTCAACCCCCAGTTTCACAAAAAATGGTTCCTTAGAATAGAAATCATACTGTGTTTTCTGTCAGACAACAACTGAATTTCACCAGAAATTACTTAACTGAAGATAGCTAAAAAATACCAAAAAATAGAGATCAAACAGCACATTTTCAAAGAACACATAGGTCAAAGAATAAATCTTGAGTTAAACTAAAATATTTAAATTAGGGGCTGGGGAGATAACTCAGTAGAATAAGTGCTTGACTGTCAAGCGCAAGGGCCAGAGTTCAATCCCCGGTACTGCAAAAATAAATAAATAAAAGAGTAGTGTTTTGAGGGAATAGATCAGTGATCCTTTTCTGGGGTCAGCTTATCTTGACTGTGATGCCCTGTCCCATGATAGTCTGCCAAATAAAACTTGATGTGTAGCATTTCATGGTCTTTTGGCTAAGATCAACTGAAACTTTATTTGTAAGTTGTAGTTAAATCTTTCCACTAAATGCAATAGCCTCTACAACTGACTTCCATAATGTTCCTCATTGGACATCAGGAAGAACAGGCAGATGGATTCCGGATTTATTTTCAGATTACTGTCCTAACTTCTCAGCCTGGAAAAGAAGTGGTCAAAACATTGGAGGAAGGGTTGAAAGATAAAGACCTTCTTCAAGTCAGGCGGCTTCAAGTGGTTGAGCTCATTAAGGGAACCCTAGAAGATGTGGACTCAGCGTCTCCTGTTGATGAGTCTGGCAATGATGGTAAGATATTTTTCTTTTTAAGGTGAACTCTTGCTTTTTTTTTTTTTTTGCGGAATCGAGGATTGAACTCAGGTCCTTGCACTTGCCAGGGAAGCACTTATTCCACTGAGCCATCTCCCCAGCCCCACTCTTGCTGTCTTGACCCACAGTCCTCCTGCTTCAAAGAATTTGTTCAAGTGAGGATAGTGATGATTTTAATAAATAGTCTTTTACAAGTCAAGATGATTATTTTTCCATATTCTTTTTGTGTTCCTAAGTAGTAAATTAAGCCAGCAGATTTCACACAAATGTTTTTGGGTATTAGATTGAATGTTGTAGTAGTTTATTTCAGAAGCAATGTACTCTTTCAGTAAATACTGACATTTTGTTGATATTAAAAGTAAAAATTCCTTCCTCATGCTCTGTCCTACTCCATGATTAAATAGGATGATTGGCAACTAAGGGTGTGGTTCTTGTCAAATTCTGACACATGTGGATGCTTTTAGCTTCTCAAAGCACTGATATTATTCTGGCAAAACCAGGAGGGTACCCAGCCTTGGCCTTATGGTTTATGAGCTCTCATCTGCTACACACACTGTGCTTCTCTCAAGCCCATCTCCTGTCCTTCTTTCAAACCCTAATATCTCCACTAACCTTTTGAATTCTATCTCCTTCTTCCTGAATTCTGTCCTCTATCCTCTTCTAGCCAAATCCTGCCCATGTTTTAAATCCCAATTTGGGTTCATGACTACTGTATTGATTTCCCCTCCTTAGAACAAGTACCTCACTTGTGTCCCATACCATATACTTCAACACTTACTTATTGACTGTGTAGAAATGTTCACACTGCTTTGCTGTGTGCTAATTTC
Source organism: Ctenomys sociabilis (assembly GCA_004027165.1). Lineage (NCBI taxonomy): Eukaryota > Metazoa > Chordata > Mammalia > Rodentia > Ctenomyidae > Ctenomys > Ctenomys sociabilis. The sequence continues at coordinate 33,287 of PVKA01020407.1, read as the reverse complement.
ATCTATTCACCTAAATTATAAGTTATTTCATATCCTTTCAGTCTGCATTGAATTCTAAATACACTGAGCTTAGAAACTCGTTTTACTCATTTCTGTGCCCCAGTGTATTAAATAACCTAAGTTACCAGAAAATATTTGTTACATGAATTGATGCCCCTCATACCTGTGGAGGCCCTTCTTAGTTGGCTTAGCATCCCCCATTTCTCTTTCTGTGGCAAACCTTCACTTTTCAGGTCAGAGTAGGCCATATCCCAGGCTAAGGCAATCAGAGTTCTGAACAGTACCAGTGGAACCCTCCCCATTAGCTTTTCAAACTAATCTGTGAGAGAGAAGCTCTTTGAGGCATAGATTATGACCGTTTTTCCCTTCAGTGACTCCATGGAGAAAGAACTTGTGTCTCTAATATCACAGAGCCCAGAGTAATTGGAGGCTGCTTGATACCTTCTTTTAGAATAGTCAGTGGCTTGTCTTTATGGTAGAGCTTTTAATGCAGGAAAGCTCCTTTCACTTTATTCATTGCAAATGATTGTTCCAGTAGCTTTGTTTGCTTCTGAATAATATATTACCTCACAAGTTGCCAGTAGTTCCTCTTTTAGGCTAAGTGTATGCTATGGTTTAGATATAAAATGACCACTAAGACTGGGCATAGTGGCGCACACCTGTATTCACAGCACTTGGGAGGCTGAGAACAGTAGGATCACTATGAGTCTGATCTGTGTAGTGAGACCCTGTAGACCCTGTACTAAATACATTAAATAATTAATTAAATAAACAAATAAAATGACCACCAGCAGGGCATGGTGGTGCACACCTATAATCCCAGCACCTGGGAGGCTGAAGCAGGAAGATCACTATGAGTTTGAGGCCAGTGTGTTCAAGCCCAGCCTGAATCACATAGTGAAATCTTGTCTCAGAAAACCATAAATAAACAAAATATAATTAATTAATTAATTAAAATAAAATGACTCCCAGAAATCTCATGTGTTCATAGAGTTGATTGGAAGGTTATCAAAACATTCAGTTGGGTCACTGGGGCTATATTTTTAAAAGATAAATATCATTCACTCCCATTATGATGTTTCTGCCTTAGGACCAGCCCACCGTGGACTGAAACCATAAGCCAAAACAGACCTTTTCTTCTTTAAATTATCAAATTATTTCTTCTTTAACTTATGTGATGAAAATGTGACCATATATCTGGCGCATTGTTTGTAGTCTTCCTTGTCATTATTCCCATTGTTAGTTCCTTTATTTCCTTAGTTTTCCCCTCAATTTGTTGTTGTTATCAAGACATTGACAAAAAAGTTTATCTTATCTTCAGAAAAATGAGTACTCTGGAACCAGGTGGCCTAACTAAATCTCAGGTACTTTGGGTGGTTTAGTTTATTTAATGGTGTTTGTGGTCAAAACTAGGACCTTGTAAGCCGGGTGTGGTGGTGCATGCCTGTAATCCCAGCACTCGGGAGGCTGAGGCAGGAGGATTGTTGTGAGTTCGAGACCAGCCTGAGCTACAAAGTGAGCTTAAAGCCAGCCTGAACTGCATAGTGAGACCCTGTCTCAAAAAGACAAAAAAAAAAAAAAAAAAAAACTAGGACCTTGTACATGCCGGGCCAATGCTCATCTACTGAGCTGTTGCCAGACTCTTATAAATAAATTTTATCAAATATATATATAAAATATCTATTGGGAATGTCTAAAACTTCATTAGTGCCCCTTAAAGAAGATAAAATTAAATGGGGCATGTTAATGGATAAAGCATTCAGTATCATTAGGATTCAGCTCTTCCCAAATTGAACTGTCAGTGTAATTTTAATCAAAGTCCTGTAGTGTTTTCAATGAACTTGACATGCTGCATATATATTATAAATATATAAATTAACATGTATAAATGTATACTAAATTTTATATATATTTAACTGTGAAAACATGCATATGAATTTAAGATATATATTTAAACTAAGAATTTGCTTTGCCAGATATTAATGTGGATTATAAAGCTATTTTAATTAAAGTAGTATCATATTCACACAGAAATTGTCCAGTCTAGAGTGGATTACAAGAGCCTAGAAACAGAGAATCACATGAAAACTTGGTATGTGGCTTGACCAACATGGTAAAAGAAGTGGGAAAGAATGAATCTAGCCATTAAATCATACTCAAATCATCAAAAGTCCATTTGGGAAATAAGTGAAATTGGATCCCTAATTCTCATCATTAATAATGATGTGTGTGTGTGTGTGTGTGTGTGTGTGTGTGTGTGTGTGTGTGTTGAGACAGAATTTCACTATGCAGTTCAAGCTGGCCTTGAGCTCACTTTATAGCCCAGGCTGATCTCTAACTTTCAATGTTCCTCCCGCCTCAGCTTCAGTGCTGGGATTACAGGTGTGTACTGCCACGCCTGGCTCGATGAAGAGAAAGGATTTCCTAAGTGAGATATAAAGTTTACTAACTATAAAATATATTAATAAGTATCACTATATTAAAATTAAGAATTTTGAAAATGAATGAATCACAGCTACAACTAACAATATAGAACAATTCTCTCAATTATGAAAGAAACAATACTGAAAAGAAAGAACATAACCAAAGATATATAGATAAATAGATAGATAAATAGATAGATAGATAGATAGATAGATAGATAGATAGATAGATAGATAGATAGATAGATAGATAGATGAAGCTTCTTTTAAAATCTCAAGCAGATTTAGTACATGACTGCAATCCCAGCACTTGGGAGGCTAAGGCAGGAAGGTTGTTTGAGTTCAAGGCCAGCCTAGGCTACAAAAAAGTGAATTCAAGGCGCTACCCTGAACTAAAGGGCAAAACCCTCTCTTAAAAACATGGGGAGAAAAAAAAAACCCTCATGCAAACCTAAGTAAAGTGTTACTAAGGTAATAAAACTATTTTTAAAAGAAAAGTAATGGTAAAAAAAAAAAAAAAAGCAAAATGCAGTGCAGCAAAATTTCCTCTGGAGATCAGGGAAACAAAATATTTTAGTGGTATTAATGATAATTCTGTACTTTAAGTTGAACAAAAGAACTCACAAGAGTCCATTTTGTTGATATGCTTCATAGCTTACACATAGTGCATGTCTTCTTTTACCTATAATAAAAATTTTATAATACCTATCTAAAGAATGGCTAAGTAATAAATATGCTAAAACTAAAAAGATCGTAATCAAAATACTTTGGCTTCCAGAAGGCATCTGTCCAGTGCACCACCACACCCTGCTCAGAAGGCATCTGTCCAGCACGACAGCAATCTGCACTCACTGGGAACATAAGTCTTTCAGCCAGTTACAAATCAACCTAACGATGTTGTCAACCAGCCTACATTTCTCAGCCATGTACACAAGGATATCAGGTTCCCTTTCTAAGTGCTCACAATCCATCTGTTTAATATTTCCTCTTGGAGTTTGTCAGGGATCGATGTCAAACTTCTTTGGAAAGGTATTCTATCCATATGTGTTCTCAGGAAACACCAAACGTTAACAGGCAAAACAAAGAAGATAAAAGATTCATGGCTTCTTAAAGGATTCCAGAGAGGGTTAGGAGGTGTCCTATGTGCCTCAGTGCAATTGTCAAATTCCAGATGTTGATTTTTCCCTTTTCAGTATCTTAGAAAATAGGCCAGAAAACACAGTTATTCATTGAGTTTGTCTTTGATAACTGTGTTAGTCATTTCCCTGTGATATTAAGACTACACAAGAACAATTATAGTTTATTAACTAAGGATTTTAAACACAGAGAAGCCTTTATTTATTTCATTAACAGAAGCCATGTTCTCAGGAAAATAGCAACTATCCCTCTTTGTAGTTAAATAATACCTTAGAGTTCAGCAGAAAATATAAAGTTATTGAAAGGTTGCATTTATAATACATAATTCATTAACATTTACTTTAAGTATTGATGAGGTTGGACTTATGTATAACCATTTTACTTTTTTTTTGTCTTTTTCAAACAGGGTCTCACTATGCAGTTCAGGCTGGCTTTATGCTCACTTTGTAGCTCAGGCTGGTCTCGAACTTTAAAACAATCCTCCTGCCTCAGCCTCCCGAGTGCTGGTATTACAGGCATGCGCCACCACACCCAGCTACCATTTTACTTTTGTTTTCTCTGTTTTTGTTCATGTTGTTATTCATCTTTTCTTCCATGCTTTCCTTGGATTTTTTGTTTTTGTTTTTGCTTTTTATTTTGAGACAGGGTCTCACTGTGTAGTTCAAGCTGGCATTGAGTTCACTAAGTAGCCCAGGCTGGCCTTAAGCTCATGGTAATCATCTTGTCTCAGCCTCCTAACTGTTAGGATTATAGTAAATTTTAAATTTTAGAGTTCTATTCCATTCAATAAGCCATTCAAGGGGCAAGAGGATAGCCCAGTAGAATAAGTGCTTGCCCAGCAAGCACAAGGGCCTGCATTCAATCCCTGGTTCCGCCAAAAAAAAAAAAATCTTTGGGGCCAGGGAGATGGCTTAGTGGAATAAGCACTTCCCTGGCAAGCACAAGGACCTGAGTTCTATCCCCAGTTCTGCCAGGAAAAAAAAAGGTATTCATATGTATATTATTTTAGCAGCTTCTCAGGACCTTGCACTTATCAGACAGGTGCTGTGCCACTGAGCTATATCCCTGGCCCACATTATATAACCTTGACTTTTTATCATATAACATAATGTTAGTCCTATTTAATATAGAATACAGAAGAAATCTTGCTGGGATTAAAATACCTTTTTAACTTTTTATAAACTATTTAGAATTAACATAGTATCATTTCATGTAAAATTTAGCAACCTTACAAGCATTTGACTCTATGTGTACCCCATGCACATGAGCTGTCTTTTATGCTGTAGTTGCCACATACATTGTTTGTGCATTATAAAATCCACAATATTTGTTATATATATATATATATATATATATATATATATATATATATATATTCTTTTCTTTTTTGGTACTGGGAATTGAACTCAGGACCTCACACTTTCCAGGCAGGCACTGTGCCACTGAGCCATATTCCTAACCCTTATATTTTTCTTTAAACAAACATTTTATAAAGAAATTAAAAGTATTCTTATATTTATCCACATTATTTGGCACTTCTAATGTCCCTCACTCATTGGTGAGGACCCAAGCTTCTCTTGGACATCATTGCTTTCAGTTTTGAAGAACCTTGGTTTGTTGTTGTTGTTTTGGCATGCTTCTGGATAATTCTCTTGTGATTAGTTGAGAATATCTCTTTCATCATAATTCTTGTATATAGAATTATAGATTAACAGGATTGTTTTTGTTTTTCTTTCAGTACTGTAAAGATACATATTCCACTGTCTTATCTCTCATGGTTTCTAATTAAAAATTGTAGTAATTATATCATTTTTCTACATGTAAATTATCAGTTTTCTGGATGCTTTCAATAAGTTTATCTTTATGCTTATTTTTCAACAGCTTGACAATGATATAACTATGCATGGATTTCTTCTAACTTATTTTGTTTCGGGTTCTTAAATACATCAACTTCCATGTTTAACCCAAGTTAGGAGATAGCCTGCTATTTTTCTGGTTCATTCTTTCTCTTCTGTCTTTCTAGGATTCCAATTACTTACATGTAAAACCCTTTAAAATTGTTCTGCTTGTCTGATTGTTTGTCCAAACTTTTCTCTCTTCTTCCTCTTTCAACATTATTCTGTTTTAAGCTCACATGGTAAAAAAAAAAAATTGATAAAAAATCTTAGGTACTATATTTTTCAGTTTTAAAATTTCCATCTTGTTCTTTTTATGTGTTCTACTTCTCTGTTTCCTATAATTTCATCATTGTAAACATATTTTCCATTTTTATTAGCACAATTGTAATTATGCTGGTTTAAATTCCTTATCTGCAATTTGCATCTGTTGGTTTGTATTTTTTCCTTTGAGATTGGGTCATATTTTTTCTTTCTCTCTATGCCAAAAGTGTTTATATTATATTTTGTAAGTTTTGTGCTACAGACACTCTGGATTCTATTATATTCTCTCAAAAGTTTATTTTTTACAGTTAATTTTGTTGTATCCAAACTGCAACCTGTTGTGCCTATAGTGTAGATGTGAGCCCCCTTCTTCTGATGCTCTACTCCCACCTATTAAATTGATAGATGTTAACAAGTACCACAAATGTATTTTGTTGGTAAAACTATAATTTCATATGTTTCTGATAGAACTCACAGTGAGATAACTACTTTAAAGAGGAATTTGACAATGTCAAACAAAAGTATATTTGTTTGCTTTTGAGTCACCATTCCTCTTTTAAGAACTCCATATCCTGAATATCTTTATCCAATGACTAAAAAAAAATACATGTGTATCAATGGAATATTATTCCACTCCATCTAAACTTTTTTTTTTTTTAACAGAACCAGGGATTGAACTCAGGCCCTTGCACTTGCCAGAGAAATGCTTGTTCCACTGAGCCATCTCCCCAGCCCTCCATCTAAATTTTTTTAGGATACACTTTAGTATTTTATTATTTTGTTTTATTGTCTTTTTAAGTTTTTTTAACTTTACATGGCTTTCTAACAAGTCTTTTACTCAGTTTTTAATAGTCTTTTATTATGCTTTGTCTTCTGTTGTCATGTTAGGGCAGATCATTCTCTTGGGTTTCTTAGTCATTAAGAAGAAAAACAGGGCCAGGCAGATGGCTCAATGGAATAAGCACTTCCCTAGCAAGCACAAGGGCCTGAGTTCAATCCCCAGTTCTACCAAAAAAAGGAAAGAAAAAGAAAAACACCTTAATGTTCTCTGGGTGATCCCAAGGCAAGATTCCTTGCCTTCTCTCCCCAGTTCCTTCTTCATTCAGTCTTCTAGATAATCCATTTCTCTGCTCTCTTCTCTTATCACAATCCCTATGGAAACATTTCTTCTCAACCAGCTTTTCAATTTCACATTGCAATTTATATCAAACACTTTCATTTACAGAATACATAATTTCTACAAAAAGATGCTCTTAAAATGCCTTCCAAGTCTATTGTTTCCCAGGTCAAATAAAATTTTAGATTTTTGGGGCTGGGGAGATGGCTCAGTGGAATAAGTGCTTCCCTGGCAAGCACAAGGGCCTGAGTTCAATCCCTGGTTCCGAAAAAAAAAAAAAATAGATTTTGATATATATCAATCACTAGTGATGTGCCTCTGTATATTGACTACTTTTTTCAAGAAAATAAAAATAGAACTATTCTTTGTTTGAGGGTATTTTTGTCTGTCTGTTGGTTGGTTGGTTGGTGTTTTTTTGTTTTTTTGTTTTTTTTTTTTTGTCTTTTTGAGACAGGGTCTCACTATGCAGTTCAGGCTGGCCTCGAGCTCACTTTGTAGCTCAGGCTGGTCTCGAACAATCCTCCTGCCTCAGCCTCCCGAGTGCTGGGATTACAGGCATGCGCCACCACGCCCGGCTTTTTTTTTTTTTTTTTTTGAGACAAGATCTCACTATGTAATATAGGCTGACCTTAAACTTACTGCATAGCCCAGATTGGCCTTGAACTCACAGCAATCATCCTACTTCAGTCTTCCAAGTTCTGGGAATACAGGTGTGTACCACCATGACTGGCAACCAATAGAACTATAGACAAAATATATTTCCTTACAACTTTGATCACATACTTTATTGAAAAATTCTCATCAAAAAAGAAGGAAAAGTAATTGATATGGCTTTTGGTGTCTAAAATGTTCAAATTTGTATAGACAGCTAAATGGCAGCTTTATAATCTTCCATTTCTTACTGACGCATGGTTCTTTAAAGTATTCTGATTTCAGTTGTCAAGTATCATCATTCTATACTCAAATGAACCCTTAGCTTAAGTGTCATTAACATTCCCCCTCTACAGATGGAGCATTTAAGCTTAGAGAAAAGAAGTGATTAGCCTGAGGTCACAGAGAAAATAAGCAAAAATAAGTTTCCCATTCAGTGCAGCATTTACTGAGCTCCTGTTACATAGCAGATGCTGAGCTAGTGCTGGACTCCAGAAGTGGGTAAGGACTATGTCTGGTGCCCTTAGGCTCTTTCTGTCTTTGTGTCTATCCATCTCTCTCTCCCTCCCTTCCCTAGACAAGGCCTTCTTTCCTCCGTCTGCAGTATCTCCTCTCTAGGCTGGCCAGGAAAGAGCAAGTCATCAACTCAAAAGTAGGACTGGCTGTCAGGGAGCAGTACCTTTGGGACCCTGGAGGTATGGGAACGCAATTCACTGTCTCCCATAGGGCAATTCCCACTTGTGCTCCCTTACAACACACAAACCAAATTGCTCTGAAAACTTTTTATTTCCCAATTCATTGCTTACAAAGGGATAAAATAGTATTATGAAATTACATTAAACCCTATCTCAGAGCTAGAACGATCTACGATGGCCTGTTATTCTCCCAAAATTCATATGTTGAAATCTCATCACCAATGTGACTGGATTAGGAGGTAATCATTCCCTTCAAAAGGAATCCCATTTCAAAATAAAAAATAAAAAAGGGATGGGGATCAGTATGAAGGCCTTTGTTCAACTCCCAGTACTGTGGCAGGGGACAGAGTGCAGAGTGAATATGACAACACAAGCTGGTAATCCCAGCACTCTGGGAGGCTGGGCTAGGAGGATCACAAGTTCAAGCCCAGCCTGTAACACTTAGGAGTTTAATGATACTCTATCTCAAAGTAAAATTTTAAAAATATTTTAAATGTTGGGAATGTAGCTCAGTGCAAAGGCACTGAGTTCAAGCTATAGTATGTGGGGGGAGGAATCCAGATGAGATTTTTTTGGTACCTCCATCACAGGAGAACACAAAGAGAATGTGGTCTGGAAACCAACAAATTCACCAGATATTGGATGCCCTGGCACCTTAATCCTGAACCTCCCTGGCTCTGAACTGCGATAAATAAATTTCTGTTTTTTTAGAAGCCATCAGTTTATACTATTTTTATTATAGCAGTTAAGATGTTCTGGCTCTTTGCCACCACCATGAAAGATTGTTCTCTGCCTTGGAGCCAGCTGAGTATGGAATGAAACCTCCAGCAACTAGTTGTGAGCTGAACAGTAAGGCATTCCCCTAAACAAATCAATTATTCCTCAGTTTCAACACATTGTGACAGTGGATGATTCAACTGATAGCTAATCCCTGGTATGGACCTTCCAGCCACAGAGTATCCATCCTTCACACTCCTGGAGAATAAAAGAGCTACACGTTCCAGTAGCAGTCACTGCCCTTTCACATAGCACCATCCCAGAGGAAGAACAGAGGGTAAGCACAGAGACATCTAGAATATTTTAAAGTAAGATGAAGACTCTCCTTCTAATCACTGCCATCTTGGCAGTAGTTGTTGGTCTCCCAGTCTCTCAAGACCAAGATCGAGAAAAATGAAGTATCAGTGACAGCGATGAATTTGCTCCATGGCTTTATCTGCCCCCTTACCAATACCCATTTGGCCAATATCCACCAATCCTAAACCAAGCATATCCAGACTACAGATTTTACTTATTACCTTTCCCATATACTCAGTTTAATTTCAGCTCCCCAGTCCACTGCAAAGTAAAGAAGAGAGGAGTCACAATGCAACTTAACATGAAACAAACAATTGCTGAAAAATGAATGTGAGCTACTTCCCTGAAGCATCAATAATCCTGATATAAGGGCCAGAGGTATAGCACAGTGGACTAAGCGCAGGGACCAGGGTTCGATTCCTTGTTCCACATGCCGAGCCGGCCCCGCCTTCAGGTGCACTGAGCCCCGATACAATCCAGGCGTGGTGGCGTGCACCTGTAATCCCAGCACGTGGAAGGCAAAATGCAGGAAGATCACTCTGAATGTGGGCTACATAGGGAGACCCTGCACCAAAAAAATAAAAATAATAATCCTGCTGTAAAAGAAAAATAAACATAATTGAAGCATAAAAAAAAGATGTTCTGTGGCAGGGCCCACAGTTCCCTAGTTCATCAGTAATAGTCTGACTCATCCATTGTGAACCGGAATTATTTCATTCTTTAGTTAACAGTGCAGTCTTATTTTAGCCTACCATAAGCTATACTAGCTTGACAAGGGCATAAAGCTGTAGCTTCTAACAGCAGAACTTTCTTGGTGGCAAACTGGGCCTGAGAAAGAGGCATGCCCACTACAGGTAGAATTGCCCATGGAATTCTCAGACTCCTCTCCTCCCCACAGCCCTGCACCACCACACCACGGAATTATGCTGGGAGAGCTGGACTGAAACTTGTGTGTACCCCACACCAGCTATAGCATGGCACACCCCCAAATATTTTTAAAATATTAATTCAGAGACTAAGGCAGGAGAATATTGGTGAGTTCAAGGCCAGCCTGGGCTACAAAATGAGCTCAAGGCCAGCCTGAACTGGATAGCAAGACCTTGTCTCAAAAAGACAAAAATAAAATAAAATACTAATTTAAAAACTGTTCAGGAGCCAGGGAGACAGCTCAGTGGAAAAGGTGCTTGCCTGGCAAGCTCAAGGTCCTGAGTTTAATTCCTGATACCATAAAAAAAGAAGAAAGAAAGAAACTTAAATTTAGTGGATTAAAGCTCCTGAAAGCAGGTGCAGGGGCTGGGGTTTCAATCCCCGGGTCTGCCGCACCATGCTGAGATGGCAAATTAGACTGGGCATGGTGGTGCACCCTGTAATCCCAGCCCTTAGGAGGCTATAAACAAGTGGATCACTATGAGTTTGATCTAGTAGTGAGACCCTGAACACCATGTAGACCCTTCCTCATGCCTTCCCCCCCCCCAAAAAAAAAACCTGTTGAGCAAATTATTGCAAAAAAAAAAAAAAAAAAAAAAAAAGGAAGGAAAAGGAGCACTGGGTCAGCTCTCTTCCAGTTTTGGACACTTCCTAAACCTAACCAAAGCCTTGCAATAAGGAAAACCACCCTTCTTCCAGGCAAGTGTGGTGATGTGTTGCTACATAAGATGTGAGGATCTCATCTTTCACCCCAGAACCTTATCAGAAAATCCTCTTTCTTATTGTGTTTCAGCCTTCTTGCTGTTCCTCTAACACACTTAGCTCATTTCCACCTCAATACCTGGAATTTCCTGGTCTCCCTGTGAGGAGCAGTCTTCCACAGATGTTTGCATGGCTCATTTCACTTCAATCAAGTCTCTGTTCAGCTATCAGCATTTTTAAAGTTATTTCCTAGTCAGCCAAACTGAAACTCTGTCTGTCTCATCTCATTTTTCTGCTTTGTCTTCATAATATCTAATAAAATCTGCACTCATATGCTTTGTTTTCTTAATATTTGTTCCCTCACTAAGTTGTAAGCTGCAAAAGCAACTAAACTGTATTATAATGATATCAGTCAATGCTTTGCTCATAAGAAGTACCAAATTAAGAATTGCTTAGGGGCTGGGGAGGGGCGATAGCTCAGTAAAATAAGTGCCTGCCTGGCAAGTACAGAGTCCTGAGTTCAATCCCCTGCACAGCCAAATAAATCTTTAGGGCCAGCCAAATAGCTCACCAATTAAAGCACCTAAATAAATAAATAAATAAATAAATAAAGCACCTGAATAAATCTTTAGGGCCAGCCAAATAGCTCACCAATTAAAGCACCTAAATAAATAAATAAATAAATAAATAAATAAAGCACCTGAAAGCAGGCACAAGGCCCAGGGTTCAATCCACAGGCCTGCTGTGCAGGCCCCACCCCTGCAGCATGCTGAGATGACAGTTGAGCCTGGGCATGGTGACACATGTCTGTAATCTCAGCTCTTCAGAGCTGTAAACAGGTGGATCACTATGAGTTGGATTTAGTAGTGAAACCTTGAGCACCCTGTAGACCCTTCCCTAAAACACAAAATTTAAAAAAAAAATTGCTTGAATGGCAAGACGAGTGAAAGAAATAATGAATAACGAGTGAATGACAACAATATTTTTCCTGATAATTAAATTCTCAATAGTATAAACTTTCTCCCTTGTTACAGTTCTGGTGATGTTTTAACACTTGTAGATTAGGGCCCTAGGATAAAAATCATGACTTAGTCTATTCCTGCTCCCACTTCTCTGCACTGAATTCACAGAATAACAATGATCCTGTGCTTTCCCTCTTTCAAGGGGCTTTTATTTTTTCCCACAGTCCAAACATTACCTCCAAAAATTAGCAAATTTGCTTGGAAAGGTAAGCTAGATTGTCCCAGTGATGTGAGCTACTGTAGATAAGACACTGTAGATTATCCTAATGTTGTATGGCTATGAGGACAATGGTGAATCACTGAGCATAGTTCTCTGAGGAAGCTTTATTATTTATCCTAGTTAGTATTCTGTAGCTACTCCTCTATTCAGAGTAGACAATGCTAATTATAAACTAACCAACACAGACTAAAATACTGTGACCTCATAGTCTGGACATGGACATTTGGGGCTGGGGAGGCAGGTCATAGAGCTTTTATGAGATTCTGATAAAGACTAAGGGCTTATGCCCTTCACCTACTCAAATACATCTATACACATATACACATAGAAATGAAATTGCATACAATTTGCAGAAGGTTCCCAAACCCAAAACCCCATAGAGCCCATTCATGATGCCCAATGACAGAACATGCAAAGGCAAGGAATTAGAAAGAAAGAGGTTTTGGTCTCTAGAGCATAGCCTTTATGAGACTGAGTAGAACTGCAGGATCTCCATTTTACTGAGCCTCTACGTTAGACATTGTATGTGAAGAGAGAAATACAGCCATTGTACATGTACATAGTATGTCCCATTTCAAATGGGCTTCAGTTGTGAAACACTGTTTTAAGGTTTCTTCTGAAAGTTTGTTTGTTTGTTTGTTTGTACCAGAAATCAATCTCAGGCCCTACTGCTTGCCAAGCAGGTTCTTGTGCTGCTGAGCTATATCAAGGCCCCAATTTTTCCCATTATTGGAATCCTTCCAAAGAGCTCAGTGAAGAATGTCATTGCCTGTGACCACATGGGGGCAGAGTAAGTCCAAAGATATTAGTGCAGCCTTCCTCTACAACTGCAATGACCCAGGCCTAGACAGGGTTACCCAAAACCTCAGAGCCATACCTCACTCCTGCAACCCCAATGTTTTCACGCTGTCAGAGGCTGGGAGTGAGAACAGTTCATCAGGAGCAGAGTGTGTCCTGCTCTCCAACTAATATGGGGCCACTCTTCAGCATTTGAGAAGAGAGATATTTCCTCCCTTCCCACATTTAGGTGTATTTGCGAAGAACATAGGAATATGCTGGTATTTTTATGTATGGTAGTGGTGTGGAGAAAATAGAGGCCAAAGGAAATGAACAGGAAAAAAATACATTCATTAAATCTGACACACATATACATATTTTCTCTCTGTTGTGAGTAACCGAAAGTGAAAATAAGAACCATAATGTGTAACAGGTATTGTGAAATAGGAAGAAATTTTGCAAATAGGAAGGGGAACAGGGAGAGGGAAAGAGAAAAGGAAAAATAAAAAAACATAGAAAAAAGAAAAGATTTTTTTATTTTATATAATTTTTTATTTTATATAAAATAATCATTTTGGGGCCAGGAACATAGCTCAGCAGTCTAAGCACCTGCTTGTCAAGTGCAAGGTCCTGAGTTCAATCCCTGCTCTGGCCAATAAATAAATAAATAAAATAATGATTTTGTTAAAAATAAATAATAATTTTGTTGATGAAAGAAGAGGAAGAAAATGTTTATTGAACATACTGCATGTCATTCTTAGATAATCATTTCACATTTTCAATGTGTCACAACATCTAAAAGTAGGTTACACTATCCCCACTTTCTCCATATCCACATAGCCAACAACTTTCAAGGCACAATTCAAACCCTGGTCTTCCCATTAAATGCTACCATAATTCATAAGTTCAGGGAAAAAAAGAAACCCCTTCAGAAAAAAAAAAAAATTGGACCAGTATTGTGATACACGTCTGTAATGCCATCACTCAGGAGGCTGAAGCAGGCAGATCACTTTGAATTTGGGTCTGACCTAGGGCGCATAGTAAGTTTAAGGCTGTCCCAAGCTAAATGAGACTTTAACAGTAATATTTTAAGTAATATTTAACAGTATTATTACTTTAACAGTAATATTTAAGTAATATTACTTAAAAAGTAATAAGCAAGTGTGATTAATATTACCCAAATGAAGCCCTCTGAAAACCAGGAGTACTAATAAAATGGTTATACTTGAGCATAACTTCTGGACAGCCCTGAATTGAATGCTGGAGGAGGAGTTGGCCATGGATTGACAGAATAATAAAAATCCTAAGGAAGGAAGGAAGTCATGTGACAAGGAGGCTAACCTAGCTGAAACAGAAGAGACACAGGAAAAAAGTAATCAGAGCGATTGTTCAACTCAACAGGCATTCGCTAAGCTCCATTTCTGTTCATGGCACTGAACCAAGGAATGGGAAGATTTCAAGTGAAAAAAAATATCCCTGTCCTTGAAGAGTTTTTGTATACATAGGAGAGACCAAATGCTTTCCCAAATAATAGTACCAAAGTAAAATGTAATGTGAACTATGTATACTATGAACATACACCAAAAGCTGTAGGAATAGAGTACACTGATGGAAGGTAGAGCAGGGCAGGCTGCACAAAGGAGGTAGCATTTCAGCTCAGTTATTGCCTGAGCAAGGGTAAGGTTCTTGAGGAATAATGAATTGTACCAAGTGGGCCAGGATAAACAAGTGACATGAGCTCTCTAACAAAGGAAGGATCTGAAGAAACATGTTTCAGATTCAGTGAACTGCAAGTCATACCTAAGAAGTATTTTAAAAGGAAGGTAGTTTACTAGGACAGCTAAGAGGCTACTGCCATAATTTAAACATACAAAATGGACACCAAGGACCAGTGATAGAAAAAATGAAAAAGAAGTCCTTCCACTCAAGCATTCTGGCTGGGCATGGTGGTGCATGCCTGCAGCACCACCTCAGCATTTCAGAGCCTGAGGCAGGATTGATGCAAGTTCAAGGTCAGCCTGGGCTTCATAGTGAGCTCAAGGCCAACCTGAACTACATAGGGATGAAGGATATGGCAGAATATTTTGGGAAATGAACCCTAACCAGGGTCACCAAGAAGAGCAGACAGAACACATACATCCCTTTGATAGGGATACCTGATCTAGCATTCCTTCTCTGAACCACTTTGAGAGCACCAGCCAGTGTGTGACACTGTTGCTTTCCCTTCTTTCCCTGTGTTCCATTTCTGGCCAGCCCTCTCCTCCTGCAATGGACATTTTCATCTTGTGGGTGTGCCAATACCATCAATAAAGTTATAGCCAAATCTCAATCTAGTCAGTAAGCCATCCTTCATTCATAAAGGAGTCTGTTTTTCATTAACTGTACCACTCTGTGTTGATTTTATAGTATAACTATCAGAGGAAAACCTAGTGCTTATTTCCAGATTCTTCATAGTAGGTAACTGTGCTTTGTCCCCTTACATGGCCATGGTAAGAATTTCTAATCTTCTATCCTTTGCCCTACTTTCTCTTCTCCAGAATTCTGTCATTTGAACGCTAAGCGACTGATTCCTATTTTCTGAGCTCCTTTGCCCAATTCCATTTCTTTTAATTCCACAACTACCCTCTTTGCTTCAGTATGTTTGCCTCACTGAAGAGAAACTCATTTCAATACTGCTACTCAAGTCAGAGTCTAAGCAAAAACTCAGAAAAATTAAAGTATCTCTTGTTTTGCCTGTGACCAAAAAAAAAAAAAAAATCTCATAATTTTTTAAAGTTATTTCCTTTTACTTGCAAAACATGATTCTTGGGCTGGCCAGATAGCTCAGCATATTAGGGCACCTGAGGCCTGGGGAGATAGCACAGTAGAATAAACAACTGCCTGGCAAGGGCAAGGTCCTGAGTTCAATCCCTGGTACCACAAAAAAAAAAGAAAGAAAGAAAGAAAGAAAGAAAGAAAGAAAGAAAGAAAGAAAGAAAGAAAGAAAGAAAGAAAGAAAGAAAGAAAGAAAGAGAAAAGAAAAGAAAAAAAAGAAAGAATTAGGCAGACTCGGACCAGGGTTTGATCCCCCACCAGGCAGTGCCTGGCCGGCCCCGCTCCCGGGGTGTGCTGAAACAGCAATTGAGACAGAGTGTGGTGCTGCTCACCTGTAATCCCAGCTCTTGGGAGGCTGAACACAGGCAGATCACTTCGAGTCCGATCTGTGTAGTGAAACTCCTGCAGGGGATACTAAATGCATTTAGTAAATGCATTTTTTAAAGTTCTTTAAAAATGATTCTTTGGTACTGGCTTTCTGCTTGCCACTATGGCATCCTCAAATATAATAAGGTAGATGAGAAATTGACGGGGAATGGTCAAGAATAACATTGCTTTATAAATTCCTTAAGGACAAATAGTGTCACGTATGTCTGGTAGAATGAGTGAGATAATTAGTTAACTAATGAATCTTCATAATATTAATGGAATTAATCATTCTAGCCATAGAAATTCAGAGCTTCCCTTTCAGTCTCAGGATAAGTTGTTAAATATGGCATGAAGTCACCTAAGTCTCCTTATATCTCCCTTGTGTTGAGACCAACACTTTGGACTGAAGGCCACTTTGTTCTCTGTGGGAAGTCTGCCACTTCTACCAACTTGTCCTCAGGAATGTTGTTCTAGAAATAAACCAACCCTCTCTCTGGGGTTCTTGAGTCATACACAGAAGTTAATTCATTGGAACAACTGGTTTTTCTTAGGCTCATTGTAAGAGTATTTCAGAGTCGCTCATGATGAAGAATGTTAGGATTCTTCTTGCTTTCTTCCAGCTCTTACCTCATTTACTTTGTCTGTGATTTCTCCACCATCTTATTTTGGCCCTCACTGACAACCTTTATCTGCAGACACAGGCCCCAAGGCCAGAGCTAGGGTTGTCTAAAGTCCAAAGTACTCCAGCAAAGCCTTACTACCAGCCCCCTTCTCAGTGCAGCTCATTCAGATTTGGAATTAAAATCATATTCCACCAGACCTTCTCTGTCCTCTTTGCCACTAATCATGCTTGTGAGACAGTATGCCAATGAATAACTTTATAATCTGTATTGTAAGGTAAAACTCACTAGTCCATTTTTTTCATTTCCTTAAAATTCAATTTATGACAAATAATAATTAAATGTAATATTTTAAGGTAAAACAACATGAAGTTGAAGTTCCCCTTGTAAATTAAGTATTTAACTCTTTGCTCTATGATTTTTGGTTCTTTTATATTCTAGAACATTTTTAAAAACAAGAAATACACAATTACAATAAAATTTAAGTAACATAGAAGTATAAATTATAGGAAAGGAACATATTTGAGAACCCTGTCTCATCTACACTTCCTATCTGCTGTTAGTAGTTTAATGGTAACCTCCCAGACCTTTGTAAAGTGGATTTGCAGACATTTGTGTGTACTTCAGCAGACAGTTTTATGTCCATATACGTGGAGCAATGTTGTATCTATTCTTCAGTGTCCTTTATTCACTTACTGTCTCCTAGTTTTCCATGCCAGAACATTTAGCTTTACTTTGTTAATAACTGCATACAAATCCATGGCTTGAGTGTGCCATCATTAATTTAAACTGTCCTAATGATGCACACTGGAATTACTTCTTGTTTGTGGTTTTTATTATTTGTCATTAAAATAATCCTGTAATGAACATGTTAGCATATGTCTTTTTTGTTTGTTTGTTTGTTTTAATGTAGTATGTTGCTCAGACTCATAGTGATCCTCCTGTTTTCAGGCTCCCCAGCACTGGGATTGCAGGCATGTGCCACCATGCTCAGACTCAGTGGCTGGCTCAGTATGCCTGGGGGCAGAGCCAGTGCAGCAGGCAGTAATGAGGATCGAAACCCAGTCTGTGGCTGGGCATGGTGGCACATGCCTGTAATCCCAGCACTCGGGAGGCTGAGGCAGGAGGATTGCTGTGAGTTCAAGACCAGCCTGAGCTACAAAGTGAGCTTAAGACCAGCCTGAACTGCATAGTGAGACCCTGTCTCAAAAAGACAAAAACAAACACAAAAGAAAAAGAAAAAGAGACCCAGTCTCTGAGCTTGCCTAAGCAGGCATTTACTCCACTGAGATATCTCATGGGCATATGTCTTTTTGGGTACTAGGCTAGATATCTCAAGATGCAGTTGATGAGTCAAAAGATAAGCACATTTAGTGGCCAGATGTGGTGGTGGACACCTGTAATCCCAGTATTCAGAAGGCTGAGATAGAATGCTTCAAGTTTGATGCCAGCCTGGACTATGAAGTGTGAGTTCAAGATCAGCCTGAACTGCATATTAAAGCTCTGTCTCAAAAAGACAAAGAGACCAAAAAAAGTCTGTGTCTTTAAATTTTTATACTTTTCAAAAAAAAAATTTATACTTTTCAAAATATGTAATTAAACATTTTAACCACTATTTTCCTTTCATCTACAGAGACTTCTATCCTGGGAACTGACATTGACCTTCAGACTATAGACAATGATGTTATCAGCATGGAGATTTTCTTCAAAGCCTGGCTACATAACAGTGAAACAGACCAAGAACATATCCATCTCCTTCTTCCATCACAGTGTTTCAGCATCCTTTCCAGAACCAAGGATAATCTAAGTATAGAATTCCTAAAAGATATATTATAATATTTGCCAATGATGATGAACCTCTTAGAGCTTTTACTGACACAAGAAGGCTGCTGTGGCCCACTTGTCCTAGGTTCCCCACCACTGATACAAGTTATGAAACATCCTTGTCTGGGATTAGGACTCTAGATTGGTGAGTCATCAGACTACAGGGTAAGGGGCCGAGGAGATGGCTCAGTGGAATAAGCGCTTCCCTGGCAAGCGCAAGGGCCTGAGTTCAATCCCCAGTTCCACACACACACACACACACACACACACACACAAGACAGACTACAGGGTAGTTGAGGCTTAGGAATTGAATGGGGATTGGATGAAGCCACACAGTGTTAGCATGAGAACAAGGAGAGAAATTCAAAAAGTAGCACAGTGAGAAAGCTGAAACTAATTAAGCCCAGCTAGTAAGGACCAATTAGTTTAGAAACAAAGTTTTAGACACCTCAATGACAGGGAATCAGCCTCATTCCTGACATGACAAATCATATTTTTTCAATACTCTCATCTTTAAAGTAGTATATATTATTGGCACCATAATTTGAGGCAGCTGGTTATCTCAAAAATATCAACAGGGCCTGTGGCAAGAGAAAGAGAACCATTATTAAATAGAGATCCTCTCACTGGGGAGCCACCACATTGAAGAAAATTAAAGCCAGCTACACTCACAAGCACAGGGAGAGCAGCCAGTCATCAAGACTTTTCATAAAGCAGTTCAAACAATTGTTGAAACCAAGGGATGAATCAGTGTTCCAGGCATGCCAACAAGATCTTGGATGTTATTCTAGCTTGTAATTCTGTTTCACTAAATGGTAGGGATAAGGCCATTTCTGTTCTCCCATTCCTTTGAAGGTTTTTTCAACCTGGAATAGCAAAGCTGACAGATGGGCCCATCAGTACAGCCAGACACACTATGTCTAGGAAAGTCAATTCCCGAGGGCCCACCTCCTAAGAGGAAGGATCGAGGTTTATCTTCTCCTTTAGTAGTGAGTTTGTTCCCATTTTTCTCATTGAACAAAAGATTGGTAGTAGCTACAGAGATCACTCAGTGTCAAAGGCTGAGCTGTGTGTGATGTTTTCCAGACCCTTCCTCATAGGCTCTGACATGATGCACTCAGGTTTCTATGCCCTCTGAGAGCTTTTCTGTGGCTATTAGCAGTACATTTCAATTCTCTTTTCTTCCACTGTAATACAACTGTGCTATGACTATTATTTTTTCAGGAGAATGAAGGGCGGCCTTTTTAAAGTATAATTAAATAGGATTATGGCTTCTGAAGATGTTTTCTTTCTAGAGATAGACATCAGATCTCTGTTCCCTCCCCTATTTAAAGGTGGAACCTGGGATGGCTTTGATAACTTAATTTGATTTTAATCTGCCTTTCTTTTGTGTATCAAAATCTCCTTCTCAAGGCCCTCTTTCCATCTAGTCCCAAGCTGACAATACCAATTCCTCCCTGACCCATCCTTTTAAATTCATTTTCCATTTTTCCTTGTTAAAAACAGCTGTCAGCTTTATAAAAGAACCAGTCTATAGTTAATAGTACTGAGCTTTCCCTTGGTGTCATGACACTATATTAACTCCTTTACTTTCATTAGTCCATTTTATCTTTATACAAAACCATGAGGTTGACATTGTTACCATATGTTATTGAATCTAAGATGCTATAAATTATAAGACAGAACATTATTTTATGCACTACTAAGAACAAAAACATTGCCAATATCGCATTTAGAAGTATTACTCTATCCTTATTAAGGAGTTATTTTTCATTAGAATTATAAGTACCGTAACCGTTAGACTGGTCAATGGCAAGTATAAGACATACATAAAGATGTTAATAGATACAGCATGCCTTTAAATCAACTAAATACAATATTGTCCCTTTTTTACACACTGAGAAAACTAAGACAAAGAAATGTCTCTGCCAAGCAGCACAGAAGATTAATAAGAGAGCCAAGATTTGAAGCTGTTCAGTTCTAGGGCACATTCTTCACATTTAGAATCACAAATATTTAGGGTTTGTTTGTTTTAAAGAGAAAAAAGAAAATGAAATATCAAAACAGGGTAATAGGAGGGTAACAATGGTTAATGCATTGTGTATTATCTTTAAATTAGTTGTACTAAGAGTACAAGATATCAGCATTTAGATTGGGCATGTGGGCATACCCCTGTAATCCTAGCACTCAGGAGACTAAGATAGGAGGATTGTTGTGCATTCCAGCCTGGGCTACAAAGTGGGCTCATGACCAGCCTGATCTGCATAGCAAGACCCTACCTCAAAAAGACAAAAAAAAAAAAAAAAAAAAAAAAAAAAAGGTATCAGCATTTAATTGTCAAAACAACTAAATATTAACACAAACATTTCCCAAGATTTCATGCATCTACCACTGATTTACATCCTCAGCCTTTTTTATTTCAAGACACGATCTTGTTAAGTAGCATGGGCTATCCCTGAGCTTGCAATCCTGCTTCTGCCTCCTGAGTAGTTGGGATTACAGGCATGCACCACTGTGTCTGTATTTTATACATTTGGCCATTCTCAGCTCAGAGAATCAAACCAGACTTACCTACTCCAGAGAACTGGCCTTATCCACCACTAACATGCTGCATCCACACAACTCTGAACAAAAGAAAAGAGATTCACTTCTTTCACAGGAAGGTCTGGGGCCCTCAAAGGCCAGGAACTCCTGCAACCAGCCTTTCCTCCACTGTTACATAACATCTGCCCATCATTCTAACCATAATTTCTCTGTCTTCCCCCATATCCTCTTCCCAGGGCTTTCAGCACCAGGGTCAGAGCCAGAATGTTCATCTGTAATGTTTCAGAAGTCTGCACATCTTTAAGGTGCATGTAAAACTTACACTGAGACTTCCGTAAGTTTTCTACTGTGGAGGTCCACTGGAGTCTAGAGAATTGGGAACAACTGGAATGAGTTCTGGGGAAATTAGACCTCTCCTAGGGCAGATATGACCTGCCTGAAATTATAAGCAATCATAATAAAAATCATACTATAGCTATGTGCTTTTTTTTTAAGCTGATGCACTGCCTCACATGTGAATTTCTGGATACATGGCTCACTACAAAAACAAAAAGAAGAAGAAACAAACAAACACAAAAGCTGTGAGCACTCCTAATATTGGCTCCTTGGAGGAATGTTCTTCAAATGTTTACTTTGATCCCTTAAAAGGCTCTCTAGCACACAGCACCTGCTTCTTGGCTTCTGAGGGCCCTTCACCCCATCTGTAGGTGCTTCCTTCCTTTAGAGGCCTCTCTGGCAGACAAAAATCCATAGACAGTTATTACTGAGTGTCTTTTCTTATTCTCTGGTGCAGGCTTTGCCAGCTCTGCACTGAACCATGGGTGGTAAGAAGTGCACCTGGGTCTAGGTTTGAGCCCTAGTAAAGAGTTTTCCCAGCTTTGGAACACTGGTTATAGAATAATTCAAGTAATTCTTGCCCTGATTGCAATAAGAAACAGATAAGGATTTTTTTGAAAATGTTTACAACTAAGCTCCACCTCCAGAAATCCTGATTTAATTGGTCTGAGTTGAGAACCATACATCAGTATTTTATAAGGCTGTCAATGATTCTTACTGCAGCCAGATGGACACAGCTGCCTGATTCTCAAGACTAAGGACAAGAAATGAAGACATCACAGAGAGGAAATCCAAGGGAGCCAGAGTCCTAGGCAAAGTTTCCCTTCTTGACTCCCTGGGCTATGGTATATACCAGACCAAGAGCCATCCTACCCAAAATTTAACATCCATGTCTTATTCACCAGGCCCAGGATAAGCAGCTAGATCTGCCACTCTGTTTTTTCATGCTATTTCTATGTTTGTTTTTACCTTATGCTGCAGTTAACCCAGTTGTTTCCCAAATCCTTACCATTAACTACTGCCTCTCACACACTCAACCTTTTTATATTTGCAAGTTTGCTTAGTCTTCAAACCAAGTATGTATTTTATTCAAAAACTTTGTAATATCAAGGATTTAAACCTAGTGAGAGGGCCAGCCAGATAGCTCAGCAGACTAAAGCCTCTGCTTAGGCAGATTGCAGCAGCCAGGGTTCTATCACCAGCATGCTGTGCCGGCCCCACCCTTGCAGCACACTGAGATGGCTTTTGAGACTGGGTATGGTGGCGTGTGTCTGTAATCCCAGCGCTTGGGAGGCTGAAAACAAGAGAGTCACTGTAAATCAGATCTATGTAGTGAGATCCTGTAGACCCTGTACTAAAAAAAAAAAAGTGAAATACCACATTTTACCCTCTGGCATATGAAGATAACTTCTGGTACAGAAGCTTAATACATAAGACTAATGGGGAGCCAGGCGTGGTGGCGCATGCTTGTAATCCCAGCACTCGGGAGGCTGAGGCAGGAGGATTGTTGTGAGTTCGAGACCAGCCTGAGCTACAAGTGAGCTTAAAGCCAGCCTGAACTGCATAGCGAGACCCTGTCTCAAAAAGACAAAAAAAAAAAAAAAAAAAAAAAAGACTAATGGGGGCTTGCCCTATAGCTCATCTGTTTAAAGGGCTACTTGGGCAAACACAGTCAGGTGCAGGGGACCACAGTTTGGTTCCCAGCCCCACAAGCTGCACCACGCCTGCCCTTAAGGCAACCAGAACCAGCCCAAGAAAAAAAAATTCCTCCAATTTTGGGGCCAGGAGATAGCTCAACAGTTTAAGTGCCTGCCTGGCAAGTCCAAGTTCAAGTCCTGAGTTCCGTCCCCAGTAGTGCCCCAAAAAAATCCCCTCAGAACATGAGTGTGGGACCTTTTGGGCCTACCCAAAGGTCCCACACTCACGTTCTGAGGGGATTTAAAAATAAGCCATTTAAGGAACTTGTTCCTCCCAAAACCCTGAATGTCCCTAGAAGAGCCCACAAAGAAACAGTAGCAGTCAGCTGATTGCCTGACTTCTGCTTTCCTGCTCTTCCTTCATCAGGCTTTCAGGCTTTCAAAGCTTAACCACAGGGAAGCATGAGAGGCAAATTTCCTTCTATGACTGCAAAAGGGCCCCTGCATATTTTGACATTAGCTGCCTGCTTCGCAAAGGATGCATCTTCCTCTCAGACTGGATTACAAGCCAGCTCTCACCACAAGATACTTGCTCTGCCCACCCCAGAAGTAAAACAAGTAAAACTCACATCAGATTCAGAAAATAAACAATTGTGTAGAGCTATAGACATACTATGGGTTGCAGACCAGACTTTTCTTCCCAAACCAATCATGTTTTCCTCTTCCCATTCTGCCGCCTCCTCCCTTTGCTTGCCTGGTAGAAGTAAAATAACAGATGTCTCTTACTAGCATAGCCTGAGGTGACTTATGACTCATCCATTCTCCTCCATTCTTGCTTTTATTGTAGTGTGCTTGAAATGTGATATCCAGGAACGACTTCTCAGCCCGTCCCTGCTCCCTGGTACAGTGGATGGCTATTTGAGGATGGATGACCCCAAAGGAGACTTCAGCACACTTTACCAGATGGCTTCCCAGTCATCAGCTTCTCATCACAAACTCCAAGTGATCAAGTATGATCCAAGGGAACCTTCCCAATCCATGCACATGCTATTCTTAATGGCTTCATGACTAGGAGAGGAGGTCCAAAGATTTAGGCAAGCAAGAATCAGCACTGGAAAAATAAAGTATCTTTTTTTTTTTTTTTGGCAGAACCGGGGTTGAACTCAGGCCCTTGCATTTGCCGCACTTATTCTACTGCCCCATCTCCCTAGCCCCATAAAGTATCAACTCTGAGGTAACAGGTACAAGTACAACTGGAAAAACAGGGGGCTGGGGAGTGGCTCAGTAGAATAAGTGCTTTCCTGGCAAGCACAAGGGCCTGAGTTCAATCCCCGGTTCCACCAAAAAAACAAAAAAAAAATTAGAGGATTTGGCTCAAGCTTGACCTTAGGTATGACAACTGGAAAAACATAAGTCAGGTTACTCAGCATGTGGAGATCAAAACAGATGGTTAAAGCAATGTTGCAGCAGAACACTTGGCAGACTGCACAAGAATTGAAAATCCATAAAAGTCTCTGAGCACAAGTCTTTGAAAGCAAGATCAGTAAAAAGGTGTTTAACCATTTAGTGAATGTTTATGGAATGCCTGTTATGGTTCGATATCAGTATAAGAGCTCCAACCTTCAAGGAGCAAGTGCACACAGAATCTGCCCTGGCCCCTACCCATTTCTCTAAGCACTAGACTTTCTGCTTCCTGAAAAACCAGTTCTAGAATAGAATTAATAATGATTGCAAAGGCCACTTCTATTGTTTTCTAGTGCCATAGGGCCCATGTATATATAAATTCCTGAGTTTTGAGAGTCATCAGATACCACGTTAAATGCTGGCTGTACAAAGATAAATAATTCAGAGGCCCTAATATAAAATCTTTCACAGAGGGCTCTTAGAACTAAGATGCATTTAATTGGATCTAGGTAGAGATTCTAAACTTCACTAAGGAATCACTCTCTGTTATCATCTTCTTCCCAGGGCTCTGAAATCTAGTGGCTTCTGCGAGTCATTGACATATGGGCTTCCCTTCATCCTTAGACCCACGAGCTGCTGGCAGCTGGACTGGGATGAGCTGGAGACAAACCAACAGCATTTTCATGCTCTGTGTCACAGCCTGCTTGTGAGTAGCCATGTGTCCAGGTGAGAGTGTTCAAGTACCAACCACAAAAAAGCAACAAATATCCTTCCCTAATCCCAGATCTCTTAACCATCAAAAGGACAGAAAAAAAAAACTGGAAAACTCAGAAAATCGGAGTAAATATAACTTCCTTTTGTTGACTTAGTGTTATAGAGAGCAGAAGTTCTGAATTTAGTTATATCATAGTAACTTTGTCTCTCTGTCTATCTATCTATCTATCTATCTATCTATCTATCTATCTATCTATCTTTTGTTTGACACAGAATCTTACTATGTAGTTTAGGCTGACTTGGACCCACTATGTAACCCAGGCTGGCCTCAAACTCATGGTGGTCCTCCTTCCTCAGCCTCCTGAATGTTGGAACTACAGGCATGAAACACCATACCTGGTCTGTAGTACTAACTTTAAAGTCCTTTATTTTATATGGTTAACACTGAAATTACAACAAAAATTTTTCCATAAGTAATATTTTTAAACCTTCTTGTGCACACCTGTAATCCCAGCACTCAGAAGACTGAGGTAGAAGGATCGCCATGAGTTCCAAGGATCGCCATGAGTTCGAGGCCAGCCTGGGCTCCAAAGTGAGTTCAAAACCAAAGACTAACTGAACTACATAGCAAGACCCTATCTGAAAAAAAGAAAAACTAGGGCCAGCCAGATAGCTCAGTGAATTAAAGCACCTGCTTACGCAGATGCAGGGACTAGTTTCAATCCCTGGGCCATGCCAGCCCCACCCCTGCGGCGCACTGAGATGGTGACTGACACTGGGCACAGTGGCGCATGCTTATAATCTCAGCACTTGAGAGGTTAAAAACAGAAAGATTACTATGAGTCTGATCTGTGTAGTGAGAGACCTGTAGTCCCTGTGCTAACTACATTAAAAAAAACTACTTCATAACACTATGCTAGTCATTATGGTTTATTTAAAGAAGAGCTCCTGATCTATAATAGACATTCTACTAAAACTAATGTATATATTAGACACAAACATTATCTATAACCCCAAAACCTTATTCTCTTAATGGAAGACACAGAATATACACACATATATTCTTAATTGTGACAAGTTTATTTTTTCCTTTTTTATTAGTATACGTTTGCAATACATAATAAATATATTCATTAGAGGGAATTGGTACATATCATATCTTGATCTGTTTTTATTTCCCTTTCCCTGCCAATTGTAATAGGCTTATAAAGAAAAAAGAAGAGGCTTCTATATGAGAGCCTGTCTGTGGAAAAGACATTTAAACTGAGACCTGTGCGATGAGCAGGATTAACCGGGTGAAAGTGGCAGGAAAAGGCAGGCACAAGGAAAGGAATATGCAAATATTTCAGGTCTGGAAAGGTCTGAGAGAAAAACCAAAGAAGAATTAAACAACTTTAAAAAAAAGAAGCTTAGGGTGTAACTCAGTGATAGGGTATTTTCTACTGTGTACAAGCTTTGGGGTGGATCCCCAGAACTGAGTAGGAAAAGAAAAGAGAGAGAATGGGGGAGAGGAGGAAGAGGAAGAGAAAAGAAGAGCAGCCATGACTGAAATATGGAGTAAGGGGAAAGATGGGCAAAAGGTGGGGTTCGTGAAGGA
The DNA here is from genome assembly GCA_004027165.1 of Ctenomys sociabilis. NCBI lineage: Eukaryota > Metazoa > Chordata > Mammalia > Rodentia > Ctenomyidae > Ctenomys > Ctenomys sociabilis. The sequence goes on along the minus strand of PVKA01020407.1, from coordinate 6,524 downwards.
AGCAGGAGTCAAACCTTGCAAACCTTTGTAAGCCAGATTAAATACTTTGGACTTTAAGCAGGAAAAAAAATCATGAAAAATAACGTTATCTTTTTTTTTTTTTTTTTTTTTTTTTTTTGGTGCGACCCTATACTCACCAGGAACTTGTGCTACTGAACTATATCCCTAACCCAACATCTTATCATAAATAAGCATTTTTTATTTGTTTTGTTTTTATTTAAGGTATGGTCTTGCTAATTCTAGCTGATTTTTAATTCACTATAGCCCAGGCTGGCCTTGAATTCCTGGCAGTTCTCCTGCTTCAGCCTACTCAGTGCTAGAATTACAGGCATATACCACCATGCCCAGAGACAAAACACTAATATGTTAGTTAAAATAATCACATGAAGCTAATCTCATACACAACTTGAAAACTTCAGTGACTATTTGGTGATATGGATTATTTTAATGTTAATATTTATGTAAAATAATTAAATTAATGTTATATTAATTATTAATAAAATATCTTGGTGAATTTAAAAAAAACCACAATGCCCAGTGGCAATTTAAGTTCTTAAAATATTACTCGGTCAGGTACAAAAATGGAAATAAGAAAATAAAGTAGATAGCTTATTACAATAGCGTGGGTAAAAGACAATAATGGCTTAGACTAGAACGCTGAAAGATAAGAAAACTAAGCTAATAAAGAAATATAGTAAAGATAGAATCACAGGAAGCTGGTGAAAGATAGGATGTGGGGAGTGAGAAAAGGGAAGTGTCAAATAACTGCTTGGTTTCTGACTTGAGCAAACAAATGGATGACATTCCCTGAAATGAAAACAAAAGAATGTAAACATACATGGAAGTTGTGCAGTACTTAGAAATTAAAATTAAAAAAAACAAAAATAGAATATAATGACAGATATAAAACAAAATTTTAGCACAGTACTGGGTGTACTCAACTAATATTTGTAAGTCCATTTGTTAAATCAATACTATGCAAATGTGAAAGGTTGTATTTCCGCCTGTCCTCTGGTAATAAACATTCCTGATACCAAAAAAGTAAATAAATAAAAAATAAAAATAATAGGATATGGGTAGTCAGAATGGCACAGCACTGCGTCTTCATGACTATCAGAAGCAGACTTCTTTTCCTGTTTCAGAGCCCATACTCCCTTTTTGGAACCACCCACTAAGTTCCTGTTTCCTATCTGAAGAGCAATGTGCCCTCCTGACTTTGCAGAACAGAGACATCAGACCAGTTCTTGAATGTTAGTGCCAACAGCTCATTGCTCCATCCAGTTCCTGGGAATCTTGGAGATGATCTATCACTCAGGAGGAATTTCTCCCAAGAGGCTTCAGCTCATTCAGTACATAATATTTTAAGCAAATATGTTAGTGCACTGTTGGAAGGAATATACAGTTTTGTTAAAAGATACCCATCAAGCCCGGGAGACGGCTCAGTAGAGTAAGTGCATCTCTGGCAAGCACAAGGACTTGAATTCAATCCCCAGTTCCACAAAAAAAAAAAAAGGATACCATCAACACATCAACATGCTTTTGTATATCTCTAGAAACAGAAAAGGAAGCAAAAATATGTATAAAGAATGTTCTCAGTGTTATTTACAATGATTTTTAAAATGGGCACAAACCAAATGTCCTAAACAGAGTAATGGTTAAATCTAAGTAGGAGGAATCTTAAAGAACTATAATTCAGCCAAGTAATGAAATATTATGTAGCCATTATTGGCCTCAAATATACCAGGCACTGTTCTACTGTTTGAAGAATGCAGAGACCTGTTTTTTGTTTTTGTTTTTGTTTTTTCAATATAGGGATTGAACGTGGGACCTTCAAACTGAGCTACATCCTCAAGCCCTTTTTTATTTTTATTTTGAGACAAGGTCTCACTAAGTCCCTAAATTGCCCAGTCTGGGCTCAAACTTGCACCATTCCTATTCCAGCCCCCAGAGAAAGATTATAGGGATCCCCTACCATGCTAGAGTGACCTCACCTCTATTACTCTTCTCATGGAAGTTCACAATGGTGTAGTTGACCCATCACTAATAGATAGATAGCCTTTTTTTCTTTTTGGAGCACTTACTAAGTGGTAGGTACTTAACCAAGTATTTTGCCTGTCTTACCTGATTTAATCTTTACCATACTCTAAGGTAGAGGTTGCTGTGTCTATTTTTTACAGATGGAGAAGGCTGAGATGAAAGAAACCAAGTGACTTAGCAATTGTCACACAGTTAGCAAAGTAACCAAGTCAGAATTTATATCTAGTGTTTTTTGGTTTGAGGTTCTTTTTAGTTTTTATTTTTGTTTTTTGGTGGTACTGGTGCTGGTGACTGAGATTTTTTGTTGGGGGGGATTTGATTTTGTTGTTGTTTGTTTATTTGGAATAATTTGGTTTGGGGAGTTGGGTTGGGTTTTGTTTTGTTTTATTCTGTTGATAGTGGTTTTAGTTTTGAGACAGAGTCTCACTTTGTACTCCACACTGAACCTAATTCTATTGACTACAGTTTTTAACTTCTTTTTACAATTCCCCACTTCAGATACATCCAGATAAATGCAGGCTATAGCACTGAGGCTAATTCTTCCTTTAGTTATAACCCACTCTTCTGTATTTCACTAGACTTAAACTCACTTAAAGTGGCTGAGCACTCATAACCATGCCTTACCTGTCTTGTACTACTCTTGTATCAGCTATGTCTGCCCTTCCACCAGATCAAAAACTGTTCTCCAAGTCTGGAAAAGACAGACACAAAATAATATTTAGAAGTCATTTCCTAGGTTGGAGCGATACCGTAGCAGTCTAAGCACCTGCCTGGCAAGCACAAGGACTGGGGTTCAGTCTCTGGTACTGCATGCCATGCCAACCCCAGAACTCAGGCATGCCATCCTGGCCACAGAAACTGGGCATGGTGGTACACGTCTGTAATCCAAGCTCTGGGGAGGCTGAGACAGAAGGATCACTATGAGTCCTTGCCGCATAGCAAGACCTTGTACCAAATAAATAAATTTTAAAAATAAAATAAAAAGCGCTTTCTTCTTGCTTTTCACATGACAACTGCAAACAGCAAAAATTTTGAATGGTAATATGTTACAAAGGAAAAACTTTCACAGGCTTCAGCTCATTCATTCAACAAATGTTTCTGAGTACTTACTATGAAACAAGACTTACTTTTAGCCCTATTTTTACAAGTTTGTCATGCCTCTTTAGCTCCACCTTTGGTGTTCTATGATTATACTTTTTCTATGTTCTTTTAAAATCTGATGTCAAGATAGTTCACTGAATCACTGTCTTGCCCTTTCTTTTTCACTGTGCTCCTTCCCCCCACAGCCAACTTCTCTTTCTGACTTGTCTTTCTCTTAATAGCAGCGCCATTATCTAGTCACCCAGGCTTGAAACCTCAGCCACTTTTAGCCATCTGACTCTTCACACGCACTTCACCACTAAGTCAGATAACCTTTCCTAAGTTGGAATTGTCCTTCCTTTCCTGACCTCACCAAGCCTTGTTCAGTAATCTCTTCACTGGTTTCTGTCTTGTAGTCTCTCCCTCTTCTAATTTTCCCTGCACATTGACACCATAGTAATTTTCTTGAAGCATTCCCTTGTTATGTTTATCCCTGTGTTAGCACCCAGTCACTTACTAAGCTTTGCCTGTTGTGTCTCCTATTGTGTTGCCTATTACATCCATCTTTTTTGTTTGTTTGTTTTTTGTTTGTTTGTTTTATCTTTTTGAAACAGGGTTTCGCTATTCAGTTTAGGCTGGCCTTGAGGGGTTTTTTTTTTGTTTGTTTGTTTTTTGTGGTACCAGGGATTGAACTCAGGACTCTATGCTTGCCAGGCAAGCACTTATTCTACTGAGCTATCTCCCTGGCCCTTGAGCTCAGTTTATAGCCCATGCTGGTCTCAAACTCTCAACAATCCTCCTTTCTTAGTCTCCCAGGTGCTGAGATTACATGTACCACCATACCTGGCTTTTTTTTTTTTTAATTTTTAATTTTTTTTTTTTTTTTTTTTTTTTTTTTGGCTGGCTCAGGATGCCTTCATTGCAGGTCTGGCATGGCTTGGAGATCTGGGGATCAAACCACAGCATCCTGATTACTTTGGTTAAGTCACTTAACTGAGCCAATGGGCAGGCCCCCTAAAAATTTCTTATTAATATATGTTTGCAGTACATGCAGTTTACAGTTATGTTGGGGACCAGATGCTGTACATAATATAACTTGTTTCTTTTTTAAAATTCCCTTCTCCTTCCCTTCCTCCTCCCTCCCTTTTCCTCTAATTCCCCTATCCCAATTTTCACTCTTGTTACTATTATTAATCTTAGCTTATGTTATGGCATATGATGTTTACATTCATCAAAAATTTTAGGTTCCTCTACATGTGTCATCTTTATTCTGTTTATTTCCCCTTCCCATCTTTATCTCTTGCCCTTGTTCCCTTGTACCATTTCCCTTGGACCAGTTCCCTATTACAAGAATTCCACCTCTTCTTTCCTTCTATCCATCCTTTATCATTCTCTTTGTTTGTGCTTTGTCTCTCTCAAGTGAGGGATTCAATATGCTATTTAAGCTTGTGTGGCTGGTTTATTTGACTCGGCATTATATTTTCCAGGTGCATCCATTTTCCTACAAATGTTTCAACTTTGTCATTCTTTATAGTCAAATAGAATTCCGTTATATATCCCCAGTTCCACAAAAAAAAAAAAAAAAAAAAAAAAAAAAAAAAAAAAACTCATCCTGTCAGCAATATATTTCTACCTGATGGTTTATTTATTTGTTTGCTTCTTTGTTTGTTTGTGGTACCAGGGATTGAACTCAGGACCTTGTGCTTGCCAGACAAATGCTTATTCTACTGAGTATCTCCCTGGCCCATCTACCATTTTTAAAACAGTAGCCATTTTATTTTTCCACATAGCTCAAGAATAATTTTATGAGGGGCCAGGAAGATGGCTCAGTAGATAAGTGCTTCCCTGGCAAGCACAGGGGCCTTAGTTCAATCCCCAGTTCTGGGAAAAAAAAAAAAAAAAAAAAGCTGTGGGTGGAGCTCAGCTCAATTTCATCCCCAATGCTACAAAGAATAGTTTTATGATTCTTTTTTATCTAATCAAGACAATATTTGTTTATAAGTTATAATCTCCTGATAGAGCCTCTCCCTGCCAACCCCTAAAAAAATTCTATATCCTAAGTGATAAACTTTTCTTGTACATTCAGAAAACTTTGTATTGAAAAAAAAGAATAATTAATAGGTATTTACTCTTGTGCACAGTAATAAATCTAGCTGAGCTTCTAGACCTTGGTTTGCAATGTTCACATAAAATAAATCATCTCCTATCAAGTTACAATGGTATGGCCTTTAATTTTAGGTGATTTAATTTTGTTTTGAGTTCTTTATGTATTCTAGATATTAGTCCTCTGCCTGAGGAGTAGCTAGAAAATATTTTTCCCATTCTAGAGATTGTCTCTTCACTATACTGACTGCTTCATTAATCTCAACCATGTGAACTTCAGCAACATACTGAGCCTAAGTTCATCTATTTGTATCCTTATAAATCTAGCAGCTTCTAGCAGCTTCATATAGTTTAGTCTCTGCACAAATGACCTGCAGAAATGCACTCCAGAAACCCAAGAGTAGTTTTTAGATCATTTGTGCTTTCAAAGAACATCAAGTAGGTGATAGTTCATGAGCACAATATTTCTCAAAACTTTCTCCTTCAATTATCTCAGTTATCTTCAATTATCTCTAACCAAGACGTTTTACACCTTTCCCTCTCTGTCTCTCAACTCTCTCAACCCCAGTTCCTGTTCCTTTCTTGGACTTCCTCCTCCTTCTGTCAACCATGTATTGTAAATTGACTTAGCCTCTCTGACATAGTACCCCCCTCAGGTCCTCTCTCACTTTACCCATGTAAAATATCCAAAAATGGGCTTCTCTTCCCAAGAGTAGAAGTAGAAGAGGGAAGAAGAAGGGAGAAGCTATATGCCAAACACGCTAGCAACCCTTGTCTCTATTACATATAAAGTAGACAATAAAATATACTTCTTTTATGGGAGAATAAAATTGCCATGTGTAAAACACCTAGTATATATCTGCCACATGATTTTCATGTATTTATTGATTGGTACTATAGTTCTACAAGTTCTAGTTTCCCCTTCGTTTCCCTTTCCTTCCCTGCCCCTTCCCTCCCCTCCTCTTCCTTTCTTTTCCCTTTCCTGGCATAGTGACACAAACTTGTAATCCCAGCACTCAGAAGAATGAGGCAGGAGGATCACTGCAAGTTCAAGGGCAGCCTGAGCTACACAGAATACAAGGCCAGTCCTAGACTACATAGTGAGACCCTGTTTCAACACACCCTCCCCCATAAAAACCCACCTTTTTTAAAAATAGATATTCAGAGATATTCTCCATATTTTCATGTATGTACAAATGAGTTGTTTTTAGGTTCTTCTCAGCTAACCCTATTGCCTGGGTCAGATGATTTATTTCTATTGTATCTTTGTTCTTTTGTTTTTTTCAGACATCTGGTCCTGAATG